>JAUELF010274931.1:0-10680 GCA_031471495.1 Clinocardium nuttallii | reverse complement strand
TGAAATATTCAATGCTAAATAAGTATTTCTGTTGTGTACACACCTTTGCCTGACATGAAATATTCAATGCTAAATAAATAAGTAAATCCCTTTCCTACATACAAAAAATCTGCAGCAGATCGACTTTGTGTCAACATACATGTGAGAAAGGGTTAAAGTACGTTCATCTTTCCACAGTTTAACATACTGGTCTTCCTGGGCTGAATTAGGAAATAGATTTCATTTTTGAATGATATATCAGATCTTATATCACAATTTGGAGTTCAGGTGTTTAGTCATTAATCACAAAGGCTGAATGGCCAGAGTGATTAAATACAAAACACCTAAACGACAAATTATGATATAAGGTCCGATATGTCACGAAAAAGTAATTATTAAAACGGACACATGAGGACTGGGAACTATGTTCTGTTCTGACATGATGTTGCTTTCCTTGATAAAATCATGTGTAGGCTATTCTATCTTTACTCTCCATTGTATTTGTTTTGGAAATATTCACAGATTTTTCAACTTACAAAACAATTTGAAATCAGTTTCATTAACAGTCTATGAACATTTTATTTCTATTATACCTCACTTGACTTTGTAATATTAAATTTTCATATACTCATCATAGGCAATTTCCTACTGTCTCATGCTAACAGTACGTTTTTGACCGGTTACATGGCATGTGCGTCTAAAATGCTGGTCATGCATGTGCATGATGTCATTTAAAACAATAGTGTCACTGTTACAATTTCCAAACAGCATTTGCAACAAAAGCATGTGACTGCATTCATAAAATGTCAAACCCACCGCAGTTACGCATGCGCACTTAGAAACGTTGTATTAAAGATACAAAGGAGGAGATTCCAACAGCCAAAAAAAAGTTCCGGAAATTTAGAGTGATATATTGTATGGTATATCACATTCAAATCCATCTTTGCATAAAGAAGAGAAATTGTCAATTATAAGTGTTAGAATGCTGTTTATATCAATATTTCAAATATTACATGGTGACAGAACACTTATATTTGATCCTAGGGTGAATAAACCCTTTCCCACATACAATAAATCTGAATGATCTAAAAAATGGTCTGCTGCAGTTAGGCATCAGAAAGCGTTTATATGTGGAAAAGGATAAGCAGTCAAAGACATTGCCTAGACAAAGGGCATTCCAAGGAATAAGGGTTTATATGTGGAAAAGGATAAGCAGTCAAAGACATTGCCTAGACAAAGGGCATTCCAAGGAATAAGCGTTTATATGTGGAAAAGGATAAGCAGTCAGAGACATTGCCTAGACAAAGGGCATTCCAAGGAATAGTTGTAGAACAGATATACATGAACCACATTACATTTAAGCAGCTTAAAACATTCAAACAATTCGCTTTTATAAAAACAATGATATATTGTAATCATCATGTCATATGCCACACCTACTGCAATATTGTACAATCCAAGATTTGTTTTTGCCCTCTGGATGTATTTGAATACAGAGGGCCTCATTTTAATGGGGTGTCAATTGTCTTTCCAATGCATCAATATCACATGGATCTCCGTTCTAACCCTTTCCTACATGCAACAAATCTGCAGCTGACTACTTTGAAAACAAAATTTACACAACCCTGGTAAATGTCTAAAATTATTATACAGAGAACTTTGTGCTGGAGAACAATGAACAAATTTTCCAGTTGTCAATTTCTTTTCTTCAAGAAATTGCGGCTGACATTACGCCAAAACGTGTCTGCATGTTGGAAAGGGTTAAATCTCACTGTCCCTCAACATATAAAATGTATCAAATAAAGATGAATTCACCTCTTTTAATTTAAGTTAATGTAATTTATGAAATAAAATACTTTTTTTTTTTATCCATTTGAGAATGTCCAAAAAGATATATTTCATGTATTCATATATAAAATTATTTTAAATACCATGGTCTAAACAATATCAGAAAATGAGATTGTACAAACTTCAACTTAAAACAATGGTTGACCAATTACCTTATATTCAACTTTTAGGCTCCTCACGACTGTTAACTAATCTGTAGGGATTAGTAGTAAGAACAACTCTAAGAGAATAGTGTATGAATTTGTAAGAATTTAGTTTTGCTTTGGTGCATAAGATATTGTGGAAGTGAAATAAATTGTTCATTATAATAAGCAATTTCCTTTTTTCCATGCAAGTTTTCAGTAGAATGTAGCGCAGGTGTGATGTTTCCCTGTGCGTCAGAGAACGGGTTAAGGGGGAGAGTGACCTATCACTTATAAAAAGGTAATTTCAAAGGGCTATCCATAACACATGTGACTTTGTGGCGATACAAGATGGATAGCTGAAATAACAAAAACACTGAGGAATAGAAAAAGTTGATATATATTACATTAATTTTAATTTCATGTGCATAGGCTTTTCAACTGTGGGCTGGAGATTGGACGTTTTCGGACAATTCTAGCAATGTTTTGAATATCTTTTAAATATTAAATGATCAATTATAAATTTAAAGGATATAAAAGTGTGGATTTTTTTTTTATAAAAAGTAGTACTTAATTGTAGTTTCATTACAGACTGATCATTTCGCGACTTAACAGGCATTATGAAATGTTATTAACATAAAGGTTTTAAAAAATTCAGTAGATATATTATCTACAACCATTCCTTAAAAGGAATCATCATTTTGTGACACAATTACTAGTACAATAACCATGGACAGACAGAGATTTAACAACTGTGTTCGGGTGTTGGTGGCACTGCAATGCTTAGAGCTCGTCTGGTCGTATTCAATACTCATTGACACATTGAAAAACGATCAACAAATCGAGAACAGTCTCGGTGCTTTGATACAGAGTCAAGCAACTCAACAAAGATTCCGAAGACAAGCGCAAGACCCTCAACCTAACAACACAGAACTTACAGGCGGAAGTGACCTTGGAATTGTACAAGGTCAAGATGGATCTGCAGCAAATCCAGGTTCTCCAGGTAATGTAACAGGAACACAAGAACCAGGGGCCAGTCTGGGTTCAGCTGACCCCCAGGCATCAAGTCTCCAAGCAGATGGTACTACTGTGACCAGTGACCCCACAGACCCCAACGGCCTCAATGCTAACGGTTCTAATGTTGACCAGCCAATACCAGAACAAGGACAGGAGCCTAGCAACATCCAAGATCAACCTCAGGAAGGAAGTCAATCGGAAAGTGGCAACTCTGACAGTGGAAACTCTGACAGTGGCAACTCTGACAGTGGAAACTCTGATAGTGGAAACTCAGAAGGTGACAGCTCGGACAGTGGAAACTCAGAAGGTGACAGCTCGGACAGTGGAAACTCAGAAAGTGGAGGCTCGGACAGTGGAAACTCAGAAGGTGGAGGCTCGGACAGTAGAAACTCAGAAAGTGGAGGCTCGGACAGTGGAAACTCAGAAAGTGGAGGCTCGGACAGTGGTCATTCATCACCTTCTACGCCTAGTGACAAATCTCATGGCAACCAGCATAATCGTTCTGATCCTTCTGGGTCTAGTGACAAATCTCATGGCAACCAGCATAATCCAGTGAACATTACCAGGGAAGGAGAACAACCTCCGAGAGCTCTTGCCATGACAGCCTCAGATACAGGGGTAGCCCCCATTGCCTTGGCAATGACAGGAGGTCAAGGTGATATGCAACAACCATACAGCAGTTCCCAATCAGATGCAGTCTCTTTGAACCATGAAAGCCCGAAGTCTGTTGGACATGTTGATACAGTTCCGTTAGAGGCCAACGTGGGGCAAGGACAACCAATCGCACTACCTCAAAGGCAACTGGCACCGAGTGGGACTTATGAACCCCCAATCAGTGGAACACCAATGGCACTCCCTCAGCGACAAGGTTAGTAAATCTTTCTATTTAATTTGGGATATTTAACCTTTTGCCAAAAGCAGATCCATTTTGACACATCTGCTGCAGACAACTTTTGAAACCATTGTCGCTAAAGGAAAATAAAATGCTCACCATGACTCCATTTAACCCTTTCTCAGAATATTTTCAAAAGTTGTCTGCTGCATAGGCGTTAGAAAGTGTCTATATTAGGGAAAAGTTTGAGTGACCAGTGTTTTGAATTGCCTTTATAAATCTTTAATGCGAATTCAGAAATGTTCAAAGACCAATTAATGAATGTATATTGTTTTATGGCGCATCGACAGCTAAGGTCATTTAGCGCGCAATTCAATTTAATTATTCATGATCCCTGGGTAAACAAACCAGTACTAGGCTAGAAAATGTGCCTTGCCCAAGGGCACTCCACCATGACCGAATAGCCACGACTGGGGATCGAACCAGGGACACCCTGTTTCGAAAACCCCGACGCTAACCACTTGACCACAGCGGATTCTCAAAGATCAATTAAGCGTGTTCATGTAACACTTTGACCACTAAAACAGCTGTAATAAACTATAATAATTATAACTAATAATATTATATTTTAAAAACATCCATTCAATAAAAGACTGTATTTCTCAGCAATATTGACCTTATTGTGACCTTTGTACAAATACTTATATTCAGTTGGCTTGTTAACCCTTTCCCTCATACGACATTTCTGCAGCAGACAACTTTGAACATAGTTTGTCAAAAAATAGAAAATCTCTATAATTGAATGGATAACCTATGACTGAAAGTGGAAAACATTGTTGCAAAAGGAAAAATTGCACGTTTTTTGCAATTTCTTCTTTTGTCACTATGTGTTCAAAAATCAGTCTGCTGCAGAGGCAACAGAAAGCATCTAGTTGAGGGAAAGGGTTAAGCTAATCGTTATTCATATATATTTAATTTTTATAATGAAAAATAAGTACGTATTTTTCAACAAGTTTTCAATTATATCATGGCACTTCATGGGTAATTTATCAGTAAATACTGGTCCATTTATGCTGATACCAGCCAGTCAGTCGCTTATGCCTACCCTACAGACCAAAGCACAAGCCATTTCTACCATTTATAAGTCTTTGGTATGACCCGGCCGGTGATCAATCCCAACCTTTGTGCCAAGGTATATTATAACTATGATGTTTATGTTATTTCATATATTATAGTCCAACCTGTGTTTAAGGCCAACCCATGGATAGAAAACAATTTGTACACAGCTAGTTTTTAATTCAGGGTAATTTATGTAGAAAATTAGTAATTACGAAATTAAAAGTGTGGTTGCTATAGGCAGGTAATTGCTGTACAAAGGTGGACTTTTGTAGCACAAGTTTAACTAATTTAAGATTAAAAACCAAATCATTTATTTTTATTTCTTCAGTCAATCCCAATGCTGGCACCGCTAATCAGCGTCCACCACCAAACTGGAACAAAGGAAATCAAGGAGGAGTAGGAGGAGCTAGCCCATCAGGAGGCATGTTCCCAATGGGTGGAGGCATGAACCCAATGGGTGGAGGCATGAACCCAATGGTTGGAGGAGGCACTGTCCCAGGTGGGATGACGATGCAGCAAATGAACCAGATGAATATGATGCGTGGTCAGTATGAAGGCATAGGAGATCAAATGGAGCGTCAACGGAATATGTATCGCATGATGTATGGGTATGTATAATTATTTTCCTGTCAATACAAGTATTCTATTAGATGCCTAAACAGTAGAAGAACTTTATAATCAGTCTATTTAACTCTTTCCCTCATTAGATGATTTTGCAGCAGACGACTTTGAACATATTTTGTTAAAAAATAGAAAATCTCTATAATTAAATGGATAACCTTCTGTTTGACTAAAATACTAAAAATCTTCAGCAGATAACTGAAAACATCTTGACAAATTTTGGCAAAATCGGCATAAATTGCTGTACATGTATTTATTTTAAATCAAGTTCAAAATGTTGCATATTTTGAGAAATTAAATTTCTCCCTTTTTTTGTCATAATGTTTTAAAAGAAGTGTGCTGGAGATGCAACAAAATGCGTCTGGCAGGTGGGAGATGATTATATTTTCACTAATATGTAAACATATCATTTTCAGATATGACCCTCGTTTAGTCCCCGGTTTTAATGGCACCTTTCCAAAAATGCTGAACTTCACTGGGAATCCCTATGGAAACAACCCTTATAATGCCTATAGATACGGTGATTTTGAAGGTTACCCTGGATACGGCCTTGACATTAAAACAGGTATGTTTTATACCATGGTTGTCATACAAAATTAATTTTGTGTTCATTTTAAATATACCTACTTTCCATGTAAATATTGCACTGTTGCAGTCAAAAGAGGGTCTGCGATGACTATGTTTCTATGACCTTTGACTTTGACCTTGCTGTGTATTCTGATCACTTTATGCATCTATGACCTTTGACTTTGACCTTGCTGTATATTCTGATCACTTTATGTTTCTAGGACCTTTGACTTTGACCTTGCTGTGTATTCTGATCACTTTATGTTTCTATGACCTTTGACTTTGACCTTGCTGTGTATTCATCCAATGTCAGTAAAAAAAAAATGCATATCAGTGACTACCAAATCTTCACTGCAGTAGCAAAGACAAGTTCTGATGAATGCCTATTACAGGTCATCTCAGACTGACCTTTGTTTCAGCCAATCAAATTGTCACCTACAAAATTGCTCGGTAAAGATAAGGGATATGAATAAACAAGATACAGCAGCAGTGATAAACAAGTGTTCCGATTGTAAAGAATATTTAGATGTATCAGGTCAATTTGAGACGTCATTTTATGCGGTGTTGTCAGATCCTATATATAAATACAGAAAAAGATTGGTATTCATTATTGCGACAGTTCAACTTATACATTAATTATTGCGACAGTTCAACTTATACATTAATTATTGAGACAGTTCAACTTATACATTCATTATGAGACAGTTCTGCTTATAAATTCATTATGTCACAGTTCCTCATATACATACATTATGCGACAGTTCAACTTATGCATTAATTATGCAACAGTTCAACTGATACATTCATTATGTGACAGTTCTGCTTAGACATATATTATGTGAAAGTTCAACTTCTACATTCATTATGAGACAGTTCTGCTTATACATTCATTATGTGAGAGTTCTGCTTATAAATTCATTATGTCACAGTGCCTCATATACTTACATTATGCGACAGTTCAAATTATGCATTAATTATGCAGCAGTTCAACTGATACATTCATCATGTGACAGTACAACTTCTGCATTAATTATGCGACAGTTCAACTGATACATTCATTATACGACAGTTCAACTTATGCATTAATTGTGTGGCAATTCCACTTATACATACATTATGCGACAGTTCAACTTATGCATTAATTGTGTGACAATTCCACCTATACATTCATTATGCGACAGTTCAACTTATGCATTAATTGTGTGACAATTCTACTTATACATTCATTATGTGACAGTTCAACTTATGCATTAATTGTGTGACAATTCTACTTATACATTCATTATGTGACAGTTTAACTTATGCATTAATTGTGTGACAATTCTACTTATACATTTATTATGCGACAGTTCAACTTATGCATTAATTGTGTGACAATTCTACTTATACATTCATTATGTCACAGTTCCTCATATACATTCATTATGTGACAGTTCAACTTATGTTGTGTGACAATTCTACTTATACATTCATTATGCGACAGTTCAACTTATACAGACTAGTCAATTTCACATCAGATATGAAATCTGTCAACAAATAATTTTACCCTTTCCCCCATACGACAATTCAGACGACTTCGGACATATTTTGTCAAAGAATAGAAAATCTCTATAATTGAATGGATAACCTATGACTAAAAGTGGAAAACATTGTGGCAGAAGGAGAAATTTCTCGTTTTGGTCACTATGTTTTCAAAAAGCTGTCTGCTGCTGAGGCGTCAAAAAGCTCCTATATGAGGGAATGAATGTTTATTGTTTGATGGCGCATCGACAGCTAAGGTCATTTAGCACGCAATTAAATTCAATTATTCATCATCCCTGGGTAAACAAACCAGTACTAGGCTAGAAAATGTGCCTTGCACAAGGGCACTCCACAATGACCGAATTGCCGCGACTGGGGACCTATATGAGGGAAAGGGTTAAGAGCTATATCCTTTCTTCGGACAATGTTTTATACAGTCATCTTCATGTACTGCAGAAGTATTCCTGGTCATCTCTTTCTGATATTTATACTCAATAACAGTTTTTAGCCGTTTATCTTACATCTTAACTTCATGCCATAAGAAATCTGATATTCCAGAGTTTGCTACTCATTCAAATTGCTGAATGAAAATAGGAAATCTAGAAATATAAAGGAATGACATGGAGAAACAGTAAAACATAGTATATGAAGAAAACACAAGACTTTAAAAGATTTAAAAAAATAGGTCTCTCACGGATGCCACCCAACAATTATGTTTCCATGTTGCCAGTCTTAAAAGTTTTTCCTTTCTCCCCATTTGTTTAAGGAAATTGCAGTATTTCATATTTACTTTCACAGGTTTCTACCCTCCCTGTACCAATATGTCAGACCCATTGTGCCAACAAAGGATGATGGCCCAACGAGAGATACAAATCGAGACGCCTTACGGTGAATTGGACATGGAGCCAGGCGAGTTTGAAATTGAAGGCATGGCAGCACATGGGCTCCTCAAACAACTAGGTCTCGGTGGTCCTAATATGCATCCACACATGCAGGAAATTAATCTGAACAGGAATGTGCTGAATGCATTAAAACAGAGATTCGGGGTCAATACTACAGCTGGTATACAAAGGATGTCCTCCAATCCCGAATTTCAAGCTTTCATGTATCGCGTATTGACCCACTCAGCACCCGTGGCTCCAGGTGAATTTAACGCAAACCTCACACAAGCAGAGATCAATTGGATTATGAATGACCTGTCAGCCAGCACCACAAACCATAGACTTACAACCGGAAACCTGGACCATGCAAAACTGAATAGGCAAAATATGACATCCCCATCTGGTCAAAGGTTATCAAATACAGTGATGACAATAAATGGGGGACCAAATCAAAATATGGCAAACAATCCATGGGCACAGATGGGTATGGGTGTCTTTCCTGGTTTAGCATCAGCCCAAACTCAAGGTGCTTCACAGGCAAACAATCCATGGGCACAGATGGGTATGGGTGTCTTTCCTGGTTTAGCATCAGCCCAAACTCAAGGCGCTTCACAGGCAGCAGCCCAGTCTGGTATGGTTCAAGCCCTGGTTCAAGGAATGCTGGGTGGTCAAGTAGTGGCAACAACTGTAGGAACAGTGACACAAGGTGGAGTGGTCGGTGAATCAGCACCAAGTCAAAAACCTGTAGCACAGATTAACGGAACTCGAACGACTGGAACAAGCAATACGGGAGCAGCTGCAGGCCTGATTGGATCTAACACAATTCCTGGAACAGTTGGACCTAGTGCAATTTCACCTACAGGCGGGCTTCCAAAACAAAGTGCAGCAGCAAACTCAATCAACACGCAACCTGGAGCAAATCCTACCAAAGTCAAAGGAATATTAAACCCATCTACAGCTCCTAAGCTTGGTGTAGCAATTCAAAATCAAGCAGGCCCTGCTGCCACTAATGTAAATGGAATTCAAAATCAAGCAGGCCCTGCTGCCACTAATATAAACGGAGTAGCTCGGGAAAGCATACCAATTGGTATTCAGGAAGCCGGACTTACAAACACGACTCTTGTCCCACCTGTCAAAGCCTTGCCTAGCGGTTACCCATCATCCACAGTCTTTACAATCGGTGCCATTTCATTGATAGTCTTAGCAATTCTTGTCGGCCCAATAATGTGTTACCTATGTAAACTTAAAGAGAAGAGAGAAGAGAAGATTCGCAAACAGAAGGCCATAAAAAACAGAGATGTTTCCGAAAATAATATCATGGAATCAATGGTGCTGCACGACTTTGGGGAAGAAACTGCGAGTACAGTGACGAATGATGCTGCATCCCCGTATGGCGAGCGTTACACAACCCTGGACAAGGATATTGATGTAATTGCGCGATTTAAGAAAACTGGGTACCTTCCATAATTACCTAACAATGATTCTTTGAATAATTAACCCTTTCCCACTTATAAGGAACCTGTAGCAGACAACATCTGACAACATTTGAAAACATCTAGAGTGATTAATGAATAAAGTGGAACACATTGGGGCGCAATGTTTGTAATTGTTATCTGCTGGAAGTCTGTTAACATACATTTGTAAGCGGGAAAGGGCTTATAACTGAAACCAGTGTATATAAGACGAAAGAAGTAATATGGTTGAATTGGAGTTTTAATTTCTGACTGTGAAGTAAGCAAATATGAACTAAATGTTGGACAGAAATTTGCTTTTTACTTTATAATTATAATACACTGATTTGTTTATTGACAGAAATTTGCTTTTTACTTTTATAATTATAATACACTGATTTGTTTATTTCTACCAGGAATCTTTAGAAAATGCATAATTGTTAAATGTAAATAAAAATTAAAGCAAGGTAGAGATTTTGACCATGTGTTTTGTTAAATTATCTTATTTTTCACCAAAAACACTAATACATGTATGATGTTGAAGTTTTGGCTTAAAGTTTAAATGTTAGATCTTTGCCAAACAAATTCTTTAAAGACTTTCCCATTTGCAGATGCATCTTCAGAAGACAAATTTTGAAAACATAATGACAAAAGGAAAAATTGCTCATGATGAGCTATCTCTCCTTTTGCCACAATGTTTTCAACTCTATCCAATATTTACA
>JAUELF010274920.1:0-10681 GCA_031471495.1 Clinocardium nuttallii | reverse complement strand
CTATTTTGTTGCAGAAAAAACTCTGTAACTGCCCGATTTATATAAGTTAAACCGTTTTAAATTTACAATTAAGCTTTTTGTAGCCCATGGGTTGAAAGAGGTGACACATTTCTCGTCTGTTTTCATAAGTTTCTTCGGACACATTTCAGTACAAACGATATCAGTAGAAGGATTATTTTGACCCTTCTTCATTACGTCTGTCACGGGAAATCAAATTATTTTGTGGCAACAACATTCTCATTTTCCTTTACTCCTTCCTCTCTCGATAAATGCGAGGCCGAAATGAACCAAGAAATTACGGTGAGTAATTTATAAGTTCGAGTGATCGCTTGATATATATACTAAATTCATGTGTAATCAGCCCACAATACTCATCGATATGTATGCGTGAACATTAAACAAAATGATAAGCTCCTACCAAAACATCTGAGCGTCAATCCTGGCTTCTATTATGACCAAGCAGAACTACTGTTTTAATGTTTTTTCAAAGATGTATTCAATTTTAGAAATTGTCCGAAGGTAACGACATACTACTTTGGAGCTATGGCATCAACTGTGCTATGAAATTGGGCGAGCAAAACAGATGGAATAACGAGAACGATTGCAAACACAGCATGAGTTTATTCCATTGATGAATATTAAATATCCGAATATAGGGACATTTCACTATACAACAATGATATTTACGCATATGTGTGTGAAACACATGTACTTCTTCGTTAATAAGATTATACACATATGTGCTTGTCTCTGAAAATGTAATTTCCCACATATTTGAACTCCAATGGAACGAAAGTGACATGGAACGATTCGACCCCCCTTGGCATTGACCCAATGTTTACAATAAACAACTTCAACTGATTTGGACAACAATCATTTCAACAGCCAGACACATAAACAATCAAAGCAGAGTCAATCTGCAGCTCTCGGCACTGTGCAGAGATATGGGGCTAGCAGAACAGATATCACGGAAACGAATATAAAATACAAAATGAGTGTTTTCCTTAAATGAATGTTAAATATCCGAATATAGGGGTATTTCATTATATACAGCAATGGTATATACGCACTTTTGTGTGCAACATAATTATGTACTTGATCGTAAATAAGAGTACTTGTTCGTAAATAAAATCAGGTGTATAATTGCTTGTCTCTCAACGTGTCAATGCAAACATATTTGCACTCCCCTAGAACAAAAAGGAAATTCCAAAGAGTTGCTATTGATCCTTACCATGTTTAAAATCAACAAAACCAACTACAACATATTTGGAAAACAACCGTTCCAACAGTCAGACATATTAACAAGCATGGCAGTGTCAGGTTCTAGCTCTCGGCACTGACGTTTCAATATTGATATGTCTTTTGGAAACAATGTGGCTCATATTATGCGTACGGGAACTACTGATAAGCTGCTGTTATTGGATTATATCACCTAATTAACATTCAAATATTTTATAATTACATCTAGAAGCTGACAATTAATACACGAGTTGAGTAGAAGTCTATAAATCTGGAGATCACTGAAATACGTCCGGTACTTTCTGGGTATAGTGCGAATTTGAGTTATTACGACCGCCTCGGTGGTACAGTGGTCGCCTCGGGTGTGGGAGATCTCGAATTCGACACTCGGCCGGATCATACCAAAATCTTTAAAATGGTAGTAATATGGCTGCCCTCTTTGGCGCTCATGGTTGATGGGTTAGCGCAACGACTGATTGACTTTGTCATGATATATGGACCAGTAGTACAGGCAACGTACCCAGAAAAAGCCTTGATACAACTAAAGCTTTGTTTAAATTAGCGTAAAACACAACCAAGCAACCGAGTTATTGAAAGACAATTCAAAAGATGTAAGCTGGTCATGAGGTTTGTTGAAAGATAACAAAGAACATAATAAAAAAAGAAAATGATCAGGTTGAAGTTAACTGATATTGTTTTGTTTACACTTATGCTGGGTATTGGCATTTTAAGGTGAATGTTTCGAAATAACACATCTATACACGTGTAAATAAGTAATACAAACGCGACGAGGCTGGTTTATGTTTCCTTCGAATTTCGTGCATAATTGATTCGATTAGTTCTACCATTTCAAATGAATACACGAATGTATACATTTTTAAAATGATGTCTGTTAAATATCACAATCTATGTGTTATGTTGGCAGTACTCTTTCAGTAGTATCGCTCGAACACAATGGTATGAGGAAGATAATAATTCCTTCTTATACTGAGAAGTAACTCAATCAGACTGAAGTTGTTCTCTAAGTGACCATGTTCTATTGAACGGCATCCAAGTACAACACTCACAATGGCATTTGCGACCAGTGTAGATCGGATCACTCTGCACATCCGTGAAGTCTGACCCTGACCTGCTCTGTTTGCTGATAACTCAAAGAAACATTCAGGAAAAGTCCAGTTTAGTGCTCAGTGACATTGTTAGAAAACCCTTGACCAAGTGTCTATATTAGCGGGGTTACTATACAGTCGGTCAATGACAACAGAGACCGTATATATACAGTCAAATCCATTTTGAATAGCAATTTCCTGTCTATTCCAAACATACCTTTAGTCTCGTAATGGCTAATTTTCTTCATAAATGACCGTGCATATAAAGACCCCCTGTGAAAAAAGACCAGATTGATGTCTTCCCATTGGTAGTATTTATTAACAGGTCCCACTGGATATATAATCACATGGTATAGCTGTGAAGACGGATGGTTGTCTTCAGCTGTTAAACATGTGCTCAGGTTGGTTTTCATACGGAATTGCTCAGATACATGTACATACTAACATAGAATAATCAGTAATAATTATATGCTTCATGCAGTCGATCTTAGCAAATAAATGGCTTTTGAAGATATAGAAATGGATGTGCATCCACATAGTCTGATTCAAATGTTAAATGTTTGTAAAATAGTTTCTTGAAAGCATGAGTGCCTAATTGGCGAACAGTTGACCATGGTGCACGGATGTATAAGTTGATCTGGGTATGTGCAGGTTGCAAATGTCCGAAGTTTGAGTACATAAATCGGTGATAAATGTAAACACCAGATTCAATTAAACTACCACCAGCATGATTAGCGAGTTATCCATGCTGTTTCTGCTTTCAAACAATTACTCGACATGTAAATATAATGGCGTGTTTTCTTCGGCGATAGCTGTCTCACGACAGTTTTGACCTATATATTAAACAAATGATCTAGATTGAAGACCAATCAAATGTTGTATTTAATGAATAATGTCGAAGAAATAAAGGAATTAAAATAGTTAAGTTGGCGATCCTACGAGAGGCACTAATAAGGTGAAGTTTTAAAATGAAATGTTCTGCATACTCGTACTAACCTTTAATTGTTTTCCTTAAGAAATAAATCAGTGAATACGTGTGAAATATCATATTTAAGAGCAAAATGTTGAAATATGATAAGTTTTCAATTATTTATCGTCAATTGAAAGTTACACTCCTCTTGGGAGCCTCGCGTAATCTCCAGTAATGTAACGTATTCTCGGCCTTGATAATATATTCATAGAAACTAAAGCTGGAATGAGATGGCCGATTAGTCTTTGGTAAACACAAAGATTATTGCGCAAATTGTATAGTGTTTTCTCATATTGATCGCCGTCTTTTTTAATGGTATCCCTTGTTTATGGCTGACCCAGAGCTCTAAATAAGGGGTATTTTTCATGTTCTAAACTCATTATTTGACACTCGAACCATACGTCTTGAAACGATTAGTTTGAGTACCCGTAACATAGGCTTTGGTTGAGAAAACAGATATATATTTGGGAGAAAAGAACGGTTCATTCATCATTAACTAGTCTACTGGCTGTATAGGTTGAGCTGGATCTGGGCAGGCAAATAATTACTCGAGTTTTAAATAATGACGTATTTTTTTGCCTGACCCAGAGCGCTCGATTAGCATTTTGTTCATGTTCTAAACTCCTTATTTGACACTTGAAACCTATGCCTTGGGTACTCAACATGATCGTCTAAATGAGACGGTTATTTTGAGTACCCATAAGCTAGGGTTTGGCTTAAAAAAGAGAGATATGTTGGGCGAAAATACAAGTTTACTCCTCTTTAAATAGTCTACTGGGTGATTATGCAAGTTTCGATACTAATGACATAATGTAATTTATACCAGGTATACAATATAAATATAACTCCATTTAGACACCATATTGGTATTTCGAATTATAAAAAAAGACTTCAGCCAAACTAATCAAATCTCAGTATGACAAATGTCCTTAGTAGTAGGATGCAATCGATTATTTGTAGTAGTTAAATGTTGAATAGAATCATCAACACTTATATTTCAGTTATTTTTGTTACTAAATTAAATCATAGCATGATCATGGTAATTGATGAAGTATTCATGAAGTATGCATAAAACTGACGCGAACGCTGTACCGGTATAGGGCATGTCCCCAGTCTGATATTGGCATACATTCATTGACACTTTTGGAAAACCTTTACTGTCCTTATATGTTGTATTGTATTATACGCAGTACATTCCATGTATACTGCATTTGACATGGTACATTTTTCATGATATGCGGTGCCTTTTCCGTTTTATAAATGATTCCAGGAAAGTATCATCATCATAATGAAAAATACCTCGTATATAAAGCTGTTTTCACAATATATAAAGTAGTAATGACCGAACATAATAAACATTAAACTGTCGCTTCCGTTATGTATATTGCCAAATGTATTATGTACAATAGTGTTTGTATGAACACAATCAATACTTCTCCGCGTATAGAATTAATCGCAGGCACTTCATATATTTACACATCTATCACAACTCTAGACCAACATACTACGTATAAAGGGCAAACTACTGCATTTAATCAAATTACCACCACATGTATCGAAAGACTGACTGCATATAATATAATATGTACTGCATATAGTGTTGATTGTATTGCATATAACATTGTTTGCTCACAATATAATGGTTGCAAACCATGTTCATACATATATTCTATTTTGTAATTGTATAAAATCAAATCTTGTCAAAATTATTTCTTTGTGATGCACAGGAATGGTAATTGAAGAATCAAAAGTGTCGACTCTGCCTTGCACAGCATTGGTATGCACTGTTGGAATGGGGGAAACGTCATGTGTTCTGATGGCCCTAAGAAGAAAACAACACTAACAATCATGTTTTCAATGAAATATAACCACTATCACTAGTGGACGCTCTTTGAATAACAGATTTGCATGTACTGTATCGGATTGATTTGATATATTAATGGCTAAAGCTATTTATAAACGCGAGCCATGCGCTATAGAAACCCCAGACCTTACCGTATTTACGACAAGTATAGATTAAGATGATCAAGAAAAGCCATGCTATCTAATCCAATATACACATTTTTGTTAAAAGTTTCTGGAAAACTTCGGTAACCAAATGTCGAAGAGTGCAGAACAAGATCAAGTTTTGCGGATGCACTGGATGACGTAGGTTGCAAATACTATAAGGTCGGTAGTACTGGAACGCAGGCACTAACTGTGATATATCTTAAATAAATATGATCTTACAAAAATAAATGTGATCTTACAGAAATAAATGTCATCTTACAGTGTTAAATAAATGATATTATTGAACTAAATGTGATCTTTCTGAAATTGTGTTTTTAATAAGATAAAATTTAATGTAATCTTACTGAAATAAACGTGATCTTATAGAAAAAAATGTAGATGTGATCTTACTGAAATAACTGTGATCAACAACATCGTTCAAACGCTACTAAACTGTTTTAATGACTAGAGTTTTAGTATAAACAGGGACACACACTAACACTAGACTGCTCTTATTCACAGGCTTGTCTTATGTACTATTTACAAACATTTACAAATTTAAAATTCTTATTGATAACATTGCCGTTAGTGGTGTCATCGTTTAAATACAAAACACTTCGTAGAAGGTGTTCACTTTGTGAAACTATTCAACTACCTTTTATGCAGTCGGAGAGATTGTTGGTAACATTTCGATTCAAACGTTTAACCCCTGATAGTCAGCGCTTAAGCTGTGAGAGTTATTATATTCAGATGCAACATCAATTCACATGCTGTATTACTTCGTGTACCTAATTCCCTTAAGTAGGCTCTTCCGTGTCCAAGCTGCTCGGGCAATTCCATTTTCAATGTATTAAGAGTGTTGACAAACAAAACGTAAACAATGCCGATTTTAGGCTAGAGATGTCTAAATTAGCTTGCTCCGACGAATCTGTATTGTTTGCAAAAACTTCAATATTGACATTGACGCTGAAAGAGTTAAAGACGGTTCGAAGGAAGTATAGTATCTCACATAATTATTTTCATTTTTAAATTAATTCGAAAGTCGTCTGTTGCAACGTCAGCTGTCAAAGGACAGTTCTGTGAGATATATGGTCGTCTGAAATTCTGACAAGAAACTGTATGAACATTGTACTTTACAAAGTTCAAATCGCATGCAATAACTATCAAACACACCGTTACGGTAGAAAACTCATAGAAGAACAATTATTCAAACTTTAATAATAAAAAAACCCATTAATTGTAACTAGAGTTCAGGAAAATATAGATCTAATTAACATTTTCCTACACGCATACACAATTAGATACTCCTGCAACAGACGAACATTTGAAATATGATAAAAAAAGAAAAATTTGCTTTGTCAAAACGTATCAAACAACAGTCAATACTTTTTATTTTAAGACGTTTTCCATCGTTTTGTGCTAAAATGTTTTCTGTTGCAGATGTTGTACATGTGGGAATGGGCTATACTTCAAATATAGACAAACAGAGTCTGAAATTTAGTTTTTTTTAAGAGTCATTTTTAGTTTAAACACATACGATACTGGTAACGCATCACGTTGTCATTCCTTTATAACTTTTTTATAATTCGGTTGCATTTTCAACGGCATTTCAACTCAGAAAAAACAGGTGAATTAAATAGTATGAAGCTTTTTAAATACCTCTTCAAATGTTTTCAATATTGCTTCGAGTTGTATTCATGGATATGTTCTCCGATTTACCAGACAGACAGACACTGTCTGTGTATGTCATTTCCTTGCCTTGCGTGATTGTTAAATGTGTTTTTGAACCCCTTGTACCCAAAGACTCATTTATATGGAAATAGATTAGATTGGTGAAAAATTAGATTAAAGTCTGAGATTGCAAATGTCTTCCTTCTGTTAACATTCAATAACATTGAATATTTATGGAATTCTGTTTGTAATAATGCATCGAATGTTGAGCTGACTTTTTTTCAATTTTCTCTGTGAATGAACGTAAATACAAAAACTAGTTTGGTGAACCGGAGTACTGGTGTTGTCTAATCTCGTGGCTTTAACATGTTAACCGTCATTGGGACGTGTAATGCAATTTAAGTTAGTTTGGTCAATTTAACTAGATGTTACCCTTTAATAACGGATTTTCGTTAAAGCGAATCAATACGACAAACTTACATATTCAAAACAATGTCACTTTAAGGTATCCGTAAACAGCTTTAATTGCTTTGATTGCTTTGAATATAAACATCCAGAATGAGCCAGAAAACAATGTTAGAACAGAGATTTGCAAGACATGACAACTCTGTGTAGAAGAAGACATTCACTTTGTGATACAATTCATCGCATATTACCTCATAATAGCAGTCGTAACACAACACGCTCATAAATATGCAATATATATGTGACGAAACGTTTATGTTATCACCAACTCTCACAACAAAATGAGACTGCTAATATATAATCGTCTAGAATAGCAAATACAAATTAAAAAGAAAATACTAAAAGATGAGGCGTTTTCAACTAAATGTAAAACAGCAATATAGCTTCGTCAGGATTGATATCTTACAGGAAGAGAAGTCAAAAACAGAAGTCAAGAATAACGTGTCAAATATTGCACTGAAAGTTTGCTTAAAAACAATTATTCGAAATTCACGTTTCCCCCGATATACATGTTTTGTAACTGTTACAGCCTCTTGAAAAGAACATATTTTTTTCTAAACGAGCAATATAAATATTTCCATTACATACATGATTCATTCCGGGAGAAAACAAACACTATGGCCTGTGCGTAATGTATCGATCCAGATCAGCCTGCGGAAACATTGCTCCTTTTGTATCATTGTTTTATAAGTATTAAGTATTGGGTATTGTTAATCCGTTATGGTGTTCAATGTATCAATTGTCCTAATAACATTTAAATCGTGAACGGTTGGTTGAAATTTACATAACAACGGAAAGATCTAGGTCGACATTTACAGAATTACACCGACACCTACTTCGACATCCCATGTGTGTAATTGAATTTTAATCCTTATCCCGCGGAATTCCTTCAACTTGTATTGCGATCAATCGTTTTTGATGATAAGTTCTTATACATTGGTGGAGTAGCGTTTACTACATGATTTATAATGAACGAGCAATACATGTACAGATAAGACTTCACGGATATGCATGATGATCTTGGTCGTCTTTGTTCTCAACAGACGTTTACAGCAGTGTGTAACAGGATACATGGTACGTTATAAAAACCTCTTTTCCAAGACGTTTTGTCTCTACATTTAAGGTTACAGTAATCAAATAAAAGAAATTAAATAAACAGCTAACTATATTTCTACATGCGATGTATTTGCTTTGAAATCATATAAACACAAATATTGATGATGCTTTTTAAAAGAGGTGAATTAATATGACAAATTCTATTCATAATCAACTTCTCCTATTATTACAATAGTTACTATACTCGTCTGATACAGGTGGGTACACTTGCGTCTGCATGTGGGGGGTAGGATTAATGAACTTTTGAACTGTTTAATATTGTCTTTTAGTAATGTTTTTATTTTTTAACTACTTTCCTTTGATCATGACACGTTTAAAACCTACGTAATATGTAGGGTATATACTTATTCTACTGATGTAAAACATTCCATAATGCTTTTTACCACAATTAGGTCGAATCCCGGTAGTCCAGTCGGTAGCGATGCGGGCTGTCAATCCACGGTTTGTAAGTTTTGAGCCCCGCTCGGCCAACATTCTTTCCAATGTTTGACAAAAGTCATTGTGACATGCGTTCATTTGTAACCAGTGTGTTAACAGTCTATATGGAAAATCGGTCGGTTGCCTGGAAAGAATGTTGTGTGGAATACTGGTGTGAGAAAGCTAGGAAAAGCATGAGTAGATGAACTGACCGTCGTGATATGACTGATTTTTTAAAACACCCCGGAAGTAATCCCTTTTAATCTATCAACTAACCAAATAAGAATTTGCGGCGGACCATCAATTATTGAGAGAATATTCCATATGCATGTATACTCATAACAGTATTTACAATTTCTCCTTTTACCTCTATGTTTTCCTCTTTATTCAATGATATATACTTTGGTATATACAGTCAAATCTCGATATGGTATGGTATATACAACGGTTGTCATTAACTTATGTATGTGAATGATGCTACATGAATACACGTTTCATATGTCTTTCGCTTCCAATAGCAGGCGTTTGCAAACAGTCCAGATTCAAGTGAGCTGTCTTTCTTGAAATCTGCATTATCGTTTGCAACTAAGACATTACATTCTACCAAATGTTCTATTTGACGGTAATTGAACAAAGAAGAGTCGACTTTGTGAAATTCGGCAGTGAAAAAGTAATTTAGAACCTAAGTATCGTTTTGAATTGTTCATGAATACCTAGAATGTGTATACCAAAGGACAGAGTGGGTTCTTGAAAACTAATTAGTTGGTAACCCTGATTAAATTATCCGTTAGTTTACTTGTATCAGTCGAACGAAACGTAAGACATTAATCGGCTATACATGTATATCATATCTATATAGGTGGACACTCTTCGCTTTAGTAAACCTGTACTTTGGCACTATGCATTAGAACCAATTTCAGCTTCGCTTAATTCATATTGTCATACCAACATTCTTGAAACTTTATATTTCATTTTCTCTTGAAGTTAATACAACATAGTCTACCTATTTATTTATGATTTGATAGATTTCTGAATGTGAAAATATTGCAGCAAATTGCATTTGGGATTGTTTTATCTTATTTGTATTTTAAAAGCGTAAATATGCGGGACAGATTTACTGTCTCAGACTTAAAAATTTAATTTGAACCTGGACACAATATCCCCGATTCACCAGAGTATTCGTGTTTTTGTACAATTCTAATTAACAAATTGCATTTGGTTTGTTATGGGAGGTTCGGTGCCAGCCGTTAGACAGAACATATTGTAGTAACCACGTCGTCCGTGACACTGACTTTGTTGAGCTGATTTACCAGATGTGATCAAAACGGTGACAATTGATCTTAAATATCAGGTAAATAACAGCATTGCTGTTTTTGGTATATGATATATATAGCCTCTTTCTCTGACACGTTGTTTACAATCGTGTAAAGACAAACCCCGCGGTATAGACGAATACAGAATGTGAAATCTTATAATATTTTTTACAAATTATCTTTTTTTTTTTCTTCAAAATTTGACTTTAAATTGTCGATAATTTCCTTTTCTAAAAAAAACCATTCCAAAGTCAAAATGTATTGTTGTTTGATTTGTATTGTTGGTGATCGGGCTGCATTGTAGGTACAGTTGTTCTCGTCACAGTAATATCCGTGGTCATTGTAGGTACAGTTGTTCTTGTCACAGTAATATCCGTGGTCATTGTAGGTACAGT
>JAUELF010274909.1:0-10681 GCA_031471495.1 Clinocardium nuttallii | reverse complement strand
AAAATCCACAGGAGGCGAACAGTGTCTGTCTGGGTTAGCCTGTGCGGCTTGTTTAGGCTGATCCGGGTCGATATTTTACGCAGAGTCCACAATGTTGGTTTCATCGCTTGACGGCTCATATTTGCTGTGAAGATAGCTCAATACCAATTGTCTGATAACACATACGACACGTGTTAACACAGATTGTGATTTGACTGTGAATTCTGCAAACACTGATTAGTATCTTTACTCATATTATGATACGCACATGTTGTTTAAAGCCACGTCAAGAGGTATACGGTTAACATTTTAGTGGGGCGGTAATGTACCCAAGGGCATTATTAATAGTAAATGATATGGATTTGACCCGGATAATATTACTTCTGTACCGATTCCATAAATGAGAGACGTTTAGTACAAGTTAAACCAACTTTATTATGGCAAGATCTGCTCGCGTATTTACGCAATCTGCATTGTCAGCTATTTAAGTGCATTAGCCGTGAGGAATTGGAGAACAGCTTAGATTCCGATGAAACCCCGTGAATGTGCTGGTATATCTGGATCTACACTGTTCTCAAATAGCTCGTGGTTGGTTTTCGCAGAACATGGTTCCAATGTAGACTAATAATAGGGCTTACTCATATATTTTTTTATTCTACTACCATAACATTATCTCATTATGTGAGACTAATCAATAAAATAGTAATAAAATACATTAAGACACCGTTGATTTTATTAATTGAAGCCTTTCCCTCATATAGACGCTTGCCGACGCCTCTGCAGCAGACCGCTTTTTGAAAACATAGTAACAAAAGAAGAAAATTGCACAAAACGTCCTTTTGACACAATGTTTTCCACTTTTAGTCATAGGTTATCCATTCAATTATAGAGATATTCAATATTTTGACGAACTATGTTCAAAGTCGTCTGCTGCAGAATTGTCGTATGAGGGAAAGAGTTAAGTCCTTTATTCATCTCTCTCCAAAGGTGTTTTTTTTTTACAGATGCTTGTTGGCAAACTTCGTATTTCCTTGCAACCCGTTTGCGTTAAAAAAAACACGGAAGTAATGGTTTTCCCACCTTGGCGATAAGGATTTTGGGGTAAACATTACGACAAACTCACTGATTTCAGGATAACTGCTTCAGTAGTACCGGTAACTCACTCAGGACACGTTATAATATAACTGACAAGTTGTTGATCGATGCGGAAAACACCAAACACACAAAGCAAACCGTTTACATACAGTACAGCAAAGTTCAGTTATATCATGGTGTATTATATAGTAAAATATAGTTTATTATATTATGCAGTTGTTACAACTACTCTCGTACAGAAGTTCGTACGCTTCCCGAAAATCATGTTTACCACAGCCAAATATGCCATCCATATACTTTTAATAATTAACGTGTACAGCTTTCAACGGCATTTGGGCTACGTCACACGAAAACCATCCTTCAGGATTTTACGACAAGGAAAGATCATAACAAGGTCTTCCCTGTTCGCCATGTTGTAGTCCAAACATTCAGGAAACCTCCCGAGAACGGCTATGACCACACATTAACTTACAAGTGTATTATTTGGTCATAATTTCTATGTTATGTCACCACCTCTGAAGATAGATTGTGGCAAGGTGTGACCAATTTAACCTCTTTAATTAATTAAACTTCGTGTACAAAGGAATCACGATAACTCGGACATTCGATATATATCGTTAAACTCGAACAACGGTTTCCTGGATGTGTTCATCGATTTATTGGGAATTAAACGCCATTTTCCAATCGACATTAAAGTTATATCATGACCGCCAGTTCTCATTACGTGTACTTCCTGGGTTTCTATTCGGATTTCCGCTGGCTCCTTTCAATGCTTTAAAGCGCGACAAAGTTTTTTAATCGGGTGAAAGCGTAATAAACCGTTCCCTGGCTTGTCACACCAGCGATTACTACAGCCTAAAACGCAACAATAGTCTCTCCTACCAATGTTTAATATCCATTCATATTAAATCGAAATCACGTCGTTGCGCTATCAAAGCATAATCTTCGTCAAAATAAATGAAATATGTTGATCGCTTATCGATATGCATAATGTAAATAAAAGTCTGAGCTAGCCCCAAGTTTTTCAAATATCGTATAATCCCACAGACTCTCGCCAAGTTACTGTACACACAACATACTGTCGTACTTATCACAGATTAAACCCACCGGTGGAAAAGGAACGACGCTAGTCACCTTGACTTTTGTCAATACTGTAAAGAATGAAAGGATAAAACGATTTCCTGACACATATAAGCCATTCCATGAGAAAACCAACATTATGGACTCTGCATAAAATATATACCAGGATCAGCCTAAGCATTCCGCGCACACTGTTCACCTTCTGTGGCTTTCTGTTTCAGGAATCATTACTCTATACCTTTACCTCCCTGAGACGGAATGAGTCGCCCGAATTAGGCTGATCTGGTCGATACATTACGCTGAGTCCATAATGTTGGTTTTCTTGTGGAACAGCTCAATTATGTCTCTTAAAATCAGTTTAGCAGCAGTTCCGGTTACTCTTAATCCGCATTACAGCAATAGGCCGTGACTACCCAAAATCCTATAATTAGTTCTGTATTTCCTTAGCTAGTCTTGATGCAGGTGGATTCCTTTAAACCACTACAAGCAATCAGGAATCCGCTGTGGTCGAGTGGTTAGCGTCGGGGATTTCTAAACAGGGTGTCCCTGGTTCGATCCCCAGTCGCGGCAATTCGGTCATGGTGGAGTGCCCTTGGGCAAGGCACATTTTCTAGCCTAGTACTGGTTTGATAACCCAGGGATCATAAATAATTAAAATTTAATTGCGCGCTAAATGACCTAAGCTGTCGATGCGCCATAAAACAATATACATTCATTCATTAAGAAGCAATCTTAATATACAGCTTTAGATATTTCTAAGCATTTCTTAAACAATAAGAACAACAATAAAATAACAGAAGAACTTAACAAAGAGAAATAATCATAAAGACTTCATGACATACATAATTTCTTATGTGATGCCAACGCCGACGCCGAAACGAGTAGGATAGCTAGCCTTTGATTCGAAAAATCGAGCTTAAAATGGCCGAACAAGAACATGTGACAAAGGGACATATCATTAAAATTAGTCATGACAGAGTAACTGCTCTTGCCCAATTACAATCTGCGGGTTAACAGCTATCTGTTTGAAGTATATACATTTGAAAATAATTCGTAAAAAACAGTTCAAGAAACTATATCAGACCATTTAAGTCAAAGTGCGATTGGTAAACAGTCGACAGAGAAGTGATCCTTAAGTGCCTGCTGAGGTGTATCACATTCTTCTAGGCAGTAGCCGCGATTGAATATATAGAAGACAATCAACTGTATGCAGGTGATATCTAAATAATGTCACGAAAATGACATGTTATCCGGTTTTAAAACGAAGAACAAACTACAGTCCATCGTGTGTTTAAAGACCACCCATGGGAAGAGAACAATAAAGTCGTTGGTCACAGATGTTCTTAAACTCCAGGGTCATTCATGCAGAACATGTTATTATTGAGTAATTGGGATATTAAAAGGAGTTGCTATGGACAGGGAATTGCTAAACAAAGGTGGTCTTTAGTATAGGTTTTGACTCTACTTACTATTCAAGTGACATGTAATGCAGTTGATAATTCTATACGTTCATTATAAACCTTTCTGTAGAGTTTTAGAGAAACAGATACGGAAACCACTCACTGTAACTTTACACACGCATATATAGTCGCCGTGATAAAACAAAAAGAATGTTCAAAACGGCGTTAAAACCCAAACAAAAAATACCAACACAATATGAATATTTGCTGTTTAAAAGTCTGACAACGCAATATGACCTGCTAAAATAGTCCATGTGTATGACATCATAATTTTAGACCAATCAATATGGATTAAAATATTTTTAAAGTTTTCACTATAGCCATATAAGGCAAAACAGTGTAACCCCTGAACGCCATGGTAAGACCAATCAACATGGCTTGAAGAGGTTTCAGAGATGATATCCCAATAATCATTATAAAAAAGCATTTGAAAATTGGCCAGACACTTGTTGAGATGAAATTTGAAGTTTTCACTATATCCATATAATGCGAAATAGCCCTACCTCTGATGACAATGGCTTGAAGAAAAAAGTTCATGGAGAGCGACCCCTGGCAGCCTTGATTTTCGACAAATCAACATAGATTGAAGGCATATTGGTGAGAACATTGAGAGGATGATGCCGGTGCAGTTTAATCCCAGTGATAACAGAGGAGGAGTTATTTGAAGCAGAAAGTAAACACATGCAAACATTCTACAGACAATTTGCCATGAAATAAGCTTGACTGGCATTCAGCCAGTGGAGCTAATAATGACATCCAACTTTATAGTCACGGTAAACATCAAATATGTGGTCTTGTTAAATTAATGTGTATATGAAATCCAAAATTTAGCTTTGGGAGGTCCTTTAGATAAATATTCACTTCAAGTATGTGTGTGTATCTTTAGAAAAATACAACCGCAGTATTTTATTGATAGGAATATAATAACAAATATACATTTAAAATATTTATTCAATTTTCCGAAATAGTTAAGTAACTACATGTATACAACTGAATTTCCTAAATAATAAATAAACATCAACATACATTATACAACATGGCCGACTTTTTAAAGCTGTAGTGTACAACAACATAGCATTTGTTAACATTTGGTGTATATATTTAAAACATAAGATTGGTGTAAACACTGAATAGTGTAAATAAGCTGCTTAAGCTTATGTGGTCCATACACAAATAACACATCTGTAGCAGAAGACATTTAAAACATCTGGTGGAGCATACGGAAAATCTCTATAACTAAAGGAATGATTATTGAAAAGAGTAAGATATAGTTCGACAAAAGGATGAATTGCTTAATTTTTCCTTTTGTTACAACGTTTTTAAAAGTTGTCTGATGCAGATGCATCTTCAGGTGGGAAAGATTTCATAAACATATCTTAAACCTTTATGTATCTTAATCATGAAAAATAAAAGATTGTCTTTCTGCATCGATCAAGCAGTGAATAGGCAGGAAGTTGCAGGATGATCTGGTTATTTCCTGTTTGCAGTCCTAAATTGCCATTTTTGTGTGACAAAGCCTATAACATGCCACAAGTCATGGCACAGCGGTAATGGTGGAGTGCCAATGGACAAGGTACATTTCCTAACCTATTACTGGTTTGATTACCCTGGGATCAAGAATAAGCAAGCAATCGGCATGATTTAAATAAAATCATGTTGAATACCCTCAATTAAATAAACTATCTATAATCTAATGCCATCTGATATCTAAAACACTTTGACAGCACATGTACTTATGCCTTGAACATGTAAACTATCTATTTATTAAGACTTAAGACTTAAATGAATAAAGACAACTTCTGTTGCTTATTTTGCTCTTAAAATATTGTTGGAAATGGAGAATTAGCTTATTGTAAGCAATTTCCTCTTTGCAACAATGTGTTCAGCTTGTAATTACAGTTATATATCCAGATGTAAATTGGTAAGTACTTATTTTTTTATTTTAGCAAAAGTTAAAGTTTGAAAAGTCTGACTAAAATAATGATACACCTTGATAATCGAGGCCTTCTTTGATACCAAGATGAAAACATTGTAGGTATCCAAGAGTTTGCTTTTTTTTGTGCAGTTTCTCATGCTCTTGTTTCTCATCTTTTGCATTTTAATCACAAATCTGTTAAAGGTTTGAACATAATTATATTAAAAAGAAAAAGTATATTTATGCCTGGTTTTTCAAACTGTAGTTGGTAATACATTTTTTTTTCAATTTCAAAAGCTACCAATGGAAAAACAGCAAATGAATGTATATAATACAAATGCCTCATTCTCATCACTTAACCCTTTCCCTCATACCACAATTCTGTAGGAGACAACTTCATACATATTTTGTCAAAATCTCTATAATCAAATGTATAACATATGACTAAAAGTGGAAAACATTGTGGCAAAAGGAGAAATTGCTCGTTTTGAGAAATTTCTTCTTTTGTCACTATGTTACTAAAAAGCAGTTTGCTGCAGAGGCATCAGAAAGCGTCTATGAGGGAAAGGGTTAAAGAACTTAACAATATTTGGATTTCTAGTTCCATATTATCTATGGTATCATACATGTAATTTACATATTGTTTTAAATTTTGTACGGACTTGAAGACATGTCAAAACACTTCCATTTCTTTGTCGATTTTGAACAATGGTGTTTGTCTAGAAGTTGGAAATTCTGTAGTAATGGGCCATTTTCAAATAAAAAAGTGTTTGCTAAGTCTCGACCTTGTTCAGAATGTTTTCCATTTTATTAAGTTATGTATTTACCTCTGTCACAAACAGTGTACAGATAAAATATTACAAAATTATTTCAAACCTATCAATAATAACTGTTATTATAAGACCAATATTATATACTTCATCTTGACAGTCAAATAAAAGTGAACATAACATGTAGTATTAATTTACTTTCAGATATATAAGCATGAATGATGATGAAACAAAAACTATTTGATTTTATTTCTGATAAAGTGCTGAAGGAAATGCTTACAGATGGAAAACAGCATGACAAAAGCAGAGAGATTGGCATAAAAAGAATGCCTTTTCCCTTGTTACTACTTTTGATAAAAACTACAACAACACAACCACAACATTTTTTTATCCTCAATATACTAATATGTTGTGTCACAATTTCATCTTTAAATCAGTATAATAATCCCTTTCCCCACTTAAAGACACATTGCAAATGCATCATATGCAGTAGACTACTTTTGAAAAAAAAAAAGTGGACAGGGAAGAAACTGCTCATTATGAGTGATTTCTCCTTTTGCCACATTGTTTTCATTTTTATGCAATTACTGTTCTTTTGTTTATACAGTTTCCATATTTTTTACTAACTGTTTTCAAAGTCTGTGATGCATGTGATCATGGGATAAAGAAATACAATAATTACCTATTGGACTAACAAAGTGTATGGACTGATGCATTGCAAACTAATATTTCTTGACAGATGGCTGGCTTTTTTCATATAAACAAGTAATAATATTCATCATATAGATTTAACTAAAACGTTAACTGAACTTTAAGAGTAATTATCAAATTTCTGGTAGTTTTAATGGAATGTTCAAACATTGGCTGTTCTCTACTGCCTCGCCTTGATTGTAAAAGCATTGATCTTAAAATGCTCACACATCTCTCTCACCTGAAAGTATATAGACACAATACATAAACTAACATTATTATTATCATGATATGGCATTTTCAACAAGAGTTCACTTTGGATAAGACATCAGCCATTCCACGAGAAAACCAACATTATGGACAGGCTAATCCGGGCTGACACCTTCCGTCTCAGGGGGATAGAGGTATAGAGTAACGAGTCTTGTGCGAAGGCTCACATGAGAAAAAATATTGAACATATTATTTTACCAGTCTGTTTAGAATGAATAGCTTACAGTTACCATGATATTATTTTTCTTTGCAAAAAGGTAATAATCGGGTGAATTTAAATTATTTAAACTTTTTTTTAACCCCCCTATCCCACATACAACAAATCTGCAGCAGAAGACTTTGAAAACATATCCTAGAAACTCACTTCAAATGCATTAACAAATATATTTTTATTTTTTTTATTGGGGTTTAACGCCGTTTTCAACATTATTTCAGTTATATCACGGCGACAGTTCACTTATTCATGATCCCTAACCACTCAACCACGGCGGATTCCTTTAACAAAAAATAAAGTTGAAAACATAGTGACAAAAGGTAAAATTGCTTATTATGAGCAAATTCTTCTTTTGTGTATGTTTTCAAAAGCCGTTCTGCTGGAAAGGCATCAAAAAGTGTCTTTATTAGGGAAAGGATTAAAGCTTTCACAAGTTTCTAACTTTATCGTTAAGGTTAAATTCAAGAAAAGTTCAGGAATATTCCAAAAGATTTTTTCTTTTTTCAAGAAGCAAATTGAAATGCTTAAATCTTATCTTGCATTATACAACTTGATAAAAATAATTGTGAACAATAGTTTAGACTGCATTTATGATCATACCAATATTGGTCTTCACTGTAACTCTGTTTACTTTTAAGCACAATATACATCAAGTAAAATAATTATAGAATATAAGAACATTTATGGGAATTTTTCCCAGAACCTTTCAATGCAGTGAAAAGATTTTCAAAATTCAAGTATTTCTTAATGATGAGAGGAAATCATGGGTAATATATTGTATTTCACTTACCACAGACACGCCGAAGTGTACATGAGATATGGAAACAAACAGTGAATATCCACACAGAATGTAGAACTCCAAAACACCCACATTCAGAAAGATCACTATCATCACAATGGAAAACAGCGGGACTAGTAGAGTATTGATTAATTCACATCTTGTAATGCTCATCTGTGCTACAATTAATTTAGACTGTGGACAAAAAACAAATAAAAACATGTTAAACAAGAGAGTTCAAAGGATAATATGCTTAACCCTTTTCCCTCATATAGACGCTTTCTAACTGACACCTCTGCAGCAGACAGCTTTTTGAAAACTTAGAGACAAAAGAAGAAATTGTTCTTCAACTTTTAGTCAGTCATAGGTTATCCATTCAATTATAGTCGTCTGCTGCAGAATTGTCTTATGAGGGAAAGGGTTAAATAATTTACAAGTGTTGGCAAATTAGGTATAATACAAGAAGTTTGTTGCCAAGCCCTGGTAGCTCAGTCGTTAATGCCGGAGTGTCAATCAAGGGGTTCTGAGACTAAACCCCAGCCAAGCCAACATTCAATAATTCAGACGTTTGACAAAAGTCGATGTGACAATCAGTATACATCTTCCACCATAGGGCTAACAAGTTTTGTGGAAAGGGAGCCAATTATTTTTGGGATAGAGTATTGTGTAGAGTCGAAAGCCAGTAAACACATACTGTAGGTAGGTTACCGATGTAACTTAATCATTGAAAAAAATCAATTAAAAAAATCAATAAGAAGTTTTGAGAAGCGCAATTGCAAAAATGTAAAAGAAGGAGTTACAGAGAGAAGACAGAGCAGTGTCTAAACTAGGAGGGGGGGGGATCATCCTTATTTTTACACTGTTTTGAATACTCCCCCCCTAAATTTGTATCGAAAGAGGGATTCTTTTACATAGTTGATTGATTGATCAGGGTTTAATGCCGTTTTTAACAATTTCTCAGTCATATCATGGCAGCCAGTTCACTTACTCATGTGTTTCCTTGTTTTCTCGCACCAGTACCCACGCAACTGACTGCGTTTCCACTTTTTTTTTTTTTTTACAAAGACAAAGAAGAAAAAGTTTGTTTATAAAAAGAGAAATTATTTAAAATTATCAATTTTTGCTTTTCGCCACAAAGTTTCCAGCTCTATTTAATAATCATTGGTAGTTATTTATCTTGAGGTTTATCCAAGTCATCTGCTGCAAAATTGTCATAATTTATGTGGGAAAAGGTTAATGGAAATTTGACTTTTTTTCAGTTCAAATGTAATATATATATAAATTGACCTTTCATTAAAACGCATAAGCAAAATGTAAAATGTTAAATAAAACTTCTACTTACCGCAATATTTGAAAATGCTGTACCCGTTGTCCAGAAGAAAATCCTTGTATGTTTTTCCAAAATTTGATAAGATGAATACCTTGCCCACACAATCATCAGTGTAAACAGTATTAAAGTTGATACCAGCGGACGGACAGACTCGGACAAATTTAACATCTTTCCTGTTTTATTGCTGTACCCTCTACAAGAAAAATGCAACATGAATTACCATCTATGTATAATTATTGAATAAACCTGAAAACATTATATATGCAAAAAGTTGTCTGCTGCATAAAATAGTGGGATAGGGATAAGATAGCTATTTACTTGAAGTCTATCTATAAGCCAAGCTTAACCCTTTCCCACCTGCTTAAAGAAAACATATTAATTATTAGGCATTTTAACATAATCTTGTTTGGTTGTTGTTTCTTGAATAGTTCCAATAAATTGTGGCAAACTTTCAAATAGAAACAAGCTCCTCTCCGAACACCAAATTTACCCCACATTAAAAGGGCATGACTTTACACTTCCCTAATTACCGACACTTTCTGACGCCTCTCAAGCAGACAAATTCGAAAACAATGTGTTAAATGGAGTAATTGCTCATTATAAGCAATTTTTTCTCGAGCCAAAATGTTTTCATCATAATTAAATAATTGTCCTTTCATTTATAGACAGCTTCCATAATTTTTACTAAATGTTGTCAGTCATCTGCTGCAGATGTGACAAAGGTTTAAACAAGATACGTGTAAAATAAATACAATGCAATAAAAGGCTAACCATTCCAAAGAATAAATACCAATTACTCACTTATAAATATTCCAAAATGAAATGGGGCAGGTGAGTACAATGAGTCCAGCTGTAAAGAAATAATGTTTACTTAGTCTTATGCAATAGGACAAACAAAGAAATAAACTCTTTATTTTAACCCTTTCCCTCATACGACAATTCTGCAGCAGAAGAATTTGAACGTGTTTTGTCAAAACATAGAAATAACAATAATGACAAAAAATTGAAAACATTTTGTGCAATTTCTCCTTTTGTCACTATGTTTTCAAAAACCGTCTGCTGCAGAGCTGTCAGAAAGTTTTCAAGTCTTCTGCCACAGA
>JAUELF010274898.1:0-10682 GCA_031471495.1 Clinocardium nuttallii | reverse complement strand
CTGTTACTCCTCACTGTTACTCCTCACTGTTACTCCTCACTGTTACTCCTCACTGTTACTCCTCACCGTTACTCCTCGCCGTTACTCCTCACTGTTACTCCTCACTGTTACTCCTCACCGTTACTCCTCACTGTTACTCCTCACTGTTACTCCTCACGTTACTCCTCACCGTTACTCCTCACGTTACTCCTCACCGTTACTCCTCACCGTTACTCCTCACCGTTACTCCTCACTGTTACTCCTCACTGTTACTCCTCACTGTTACTCCTCACTGTTACTCCTCACGGTTACTCCTCACGGTTACTCCTCACGGTTACTCCTCACGGTTACTCCTCACTGTTACTCCTCACTTTCGTGTCATCTGGGATTTTCGTAGTCACAATTTTCAGAAGGTCGGAATTCATTACTTAACGTTGCTGAAATTGTTTGGTATTTACATAATATAAAATCATGACATTTTGGAATGCGAGCTACTACCATGTTATAGCTACCTAGGAGGCAAATTTAAATCTCTGCGTTGGTCGTTACAGCCAGCCATCCCTAAATGCCAGCTAAGTGCAATTCTATGGCTTGGTAACACACACAAACAGTATTTTGTAACAAGAAGTAATGGAAAAGACGGTTTAGAATTAAAGTGCAATCCTAAAATAGTTATTTAATACAGCCGTTCTATATAGAGATGTCTTGTTATTTAAATGTTAATCGTTTGTTCTGATAGGTACGTACTATGCCGCAAATATGGAAATAGTTCGTGACGACCGGGAACATTTTGACGGAAATTAATCTTGTTAAGGATATTGACATTTTAGGAAGAGGGTGAAAATAGGAACGCGTTTACTTTTGTGCATTGTATTTTTATGCGTTTTTCTGATATGACACAATTCACCTACCAACGTGTTCCTGGTTTTCTCACACCAGTACTCCTCACAACACTCTTTGCAAACAAATGGCTGCTTTTCCCCATAAACTGTTTGACAATTGGGGGACGAAGAAATAGGTTTTTCGCAATTTACTTGTGTCGAATTTCGGAAAGACGATTGGCCGAGCTATGGTTAGAACCGACAAACCCTCGTCCTGAATGGAGAGCACGATACGCTACTAGCTTAGGTATCGAGGCCGGGCCCATGCGCGAAAACACATGCTCGTGTAAATCGCATAGATGTGTGTCCAAACGCCGGGAAGAATGTTGGCCGAGATGGGATTCCAACCTACAACCCTATGATTGAAAGCCCGCATCGCTACGACTGACATACAGCGGCACGGCCATATGCCAAATAAATGCTCATCCGATACTGCAGTGCTCGCATAGAAAAGAGAATTCCATTGCGATTGATGCTCTGACGCCTTCAATGTCGAAATACAAACTTTTACAGCGTCTGTAGTTAACCCTTTCCTTAATACAAGTGATACAACAATTCTGCGGCAGACAACTTTGAACCTTTTTTTGTAACATTGTTTATAAAATCTCTATAATTGAATGGATAACCTATGACCTAAAGTGGAAAACATTGTGTAAAAATGATAAATTGCTCGTATTGAGCAATTTCTTCTTTTGTCACTATATTTTCAAATAGCCGTATGCTGCAGATGCGACAGAAAGCGTATATATGAGGGAAAAGGTTCAAGTGTAGGGGTTTGATTCCACCAGCCTTACTAAGAGCTAAGTAAAACATCAAGGCATATTTTATCATTTTTATTTCCCTTTTTTTTAAAGCCGTAAGACGTCAATTCTTAACAAGTATATAGTATTGTTAGTAAGCATGGCAACTGTTGATGTCTACTTAGTCGTTTACTTAAATACATTCAACCATTAATGTATTACAAAATATTGAGGAAATATAAATGATGAAATATGATTTTATATATTTTTTAAAAAGTACGACTAAGCGCTAAGTAACGTTGGTTGAATTTGATCCTGGAATTTTATTTTTGAAAGTATTAAATTGCTCAAATGATTTCAGATCGTAAACTATGAGGATATTTGTAAAGGGTGCAATTTCAGTATCCGGTGTTTTGTTTAAATTTTCGTTTTGATGACGGACTTTGTGTTAGATGCAGAATTCCGTAAATAATATGAAATCGGCTAACTGTCAACGACATGTTTATACAATGATTTCCGCCCGAGAGTACATCAGTGACCTCATGTGATCAAATACAGAGGCAACTGGAGCAGTACTGCGTCAAATAATAGAAGCCCAAACATAAATCGGGAAAACCCAGTTAATTTCCGGTAAAAACCCGACATGTTTTCGTAAAAACGAAATGGGTTTTTACATTGAAACTGTAAACTTGAGATTCTAATGGACGCAGATCATAAATACATACATAACAAGACCGTTTTACATATTAAACATTCCTTATTTGACCTAGGTTTTGGGTATTTAAAAGGACCGTCATTTTAAGTGACAAAATACAGGTTGTGATTGAGTGATAAGAGAGATATTACTTTGAAAAAAACCTGTTTATTCCTCGCCAACTAGTTCTATGTTCCACGTTTTTATCGATGTTTTTCCCGTTCTATTAACAGATCAGACTGCAGGCTACGAACCAATTTCTTCAGCAATGTATTCTTCAGCATTGGACTATCGCATACCTTATCCGACAGAGGCGCTCATGCCGTACGTACTTCCGGTGCATGCGCATCAATCACTTCCAACTCAAGTGTCTATGAGTTCGTTTACCCTGAACCAGTGGAGCATTTACAACAGTATAATGTCACAGAACGTTATGTCTCTGTATCAACAGTCCCTACAGGATCAACGACTCTCTCCTCAATGTATCGATCTCTCTCCACAACAGAAATCCTCGCCCAATACAGGTACGCCGTAGAATAGAAACAGTCAGAATATCAGAGGACTAGATATGAAGAAGTCAACTCGTATTTTTCCAACAATATCGCTCTCGTATGACTAAATTTTACCCTATGTTGTGGATACTCAAAAGAATCGTCGCTCTGGGACGATTCTTTTGAGTACCAACAACATAGGGTTTGGTGGTCAAATAGGGTTTTGGAATGTAAAACACTCATCCTATCTAGAACTCTGTCACAACTGTGTTTTATTTTGTAAGATGTTGAAATCTTTCTTTCTTTTTTGATTCTCACAGTGCATCCCTAAATAGGATACTGTGGGATAGCTAATACTAGTGATGACTTAAATTTAAGATATTTATTTTTTCCATCATACAATAAATCTGCAGCACCTGAACATCTAGGCCTAGATTGTTTAGATACTGCAGATATATATAATTATTTAAAATAGTTGATACCGTTGTGCTTAAAGTAAAAAGTGTGCACTTCCAAATCATTTAACTACCGATATATTCATTAGATCAGATGTTACTTTGTTCACTACTAAAACCGAGGATATCTGATTGACCAGTTTATTTTTGTTTATTTTGCAGAAACTCCATTAAAGCCTAAGCCTCGATTTGATTTTGCCAATTTGGCGAAATCTGTCACAGAGGATTCCGAAACAAACAGCACAACGAAAACATCCGAGTCTCAAGATGCTCAAATATTTAGCCACATGATGTTGAATACAGGTTCATTGAGGTATGTACTTCCTATTGGCCGGAGCTATATATATATATAAATTGGGATTTTGTTCATGAACTAATGTCCTTATTTGAGCCGAATAACGAGAAAACCGACATTGGACTATGTGTGAAGTATCTATCCAGAACAGTCTTAGCATGCCACGCAGGATAACCCTGACGGTCACTTTTCGCCTCCGGTGGATTATTTGTTTCAGGGATCATAACTCTATACCTCTATCCACACGAGACGGATTGTGTCGGCTCGGATTAGCGTGCACGGACTGCGCAGGCTGATCTGGATTGACGCATAGTTTTGGTTTTCTCATTGTACGGCTGATTAGCACATAAATTCCTTAGCTGCGGGTACATCACAACATACAGTTAGGCTGGGTAATATTAGAGATACAGTTGGAAAAGGCCCACGTTGCTCCTCCTTTGCTGTGCATAGTTTAACCCATTTCCGCATACAGACGCTTTCTCGATGCACTGCTGCACTGTCTTCCACAACGTTTGACTAGACAGAGAGCGTTTTTTATAACAATGTCATATAATTAAGTTACATAGTTCGAATAATAACCACTGATCTTTGTATGTGTTTCACCACTATCACAACCACAACCGTCACCTTTATCATCATCATAGGTAGCACCAGCAGCAACAATATCAATAACATCGGTACTCATTGAAAAATAGCCAATCAATTCCATAGTTGACGAAAACATTATCTATTTACAGATTTAATCCCTTAACGAGTAGTTTTAGACAGATTTCATAGTTGACGAAAACATTTTCTATTTTACAGATTTAAGCCCTCAACGAGTATTTTAGACATATTTCATAGTTGACGAAAACATTTTCTATTTTACAGATTTAATCCCTTAACGAGTAGTTTTAGACAGATATCATCCAATTCCTCCACATCTAAGCCAGTATCAGACTTAATCAAACGACCTCGAGGGCGGGGTCCAGCAAGGTATGTATAACCTACTCCTATATAGATGACTAGATAATGAGGAGTATACGCAGGCTGTCAATACCTCTATCATCCTGAAACGCAATGGGTCGCACCGCAGGCTGATCTGAGTCTATACATTACGCAGAGTCCATAATGTTGGTTTGTCGAGGAACGGCTCATATTGCGAGTAATCAAAAGAACAGGAGGCGATTTTGTTTTAGTACCAACAACATAGGTTTTGAGTGTCAACTAATGTTAGCCGACTATTTAGAGTACCCACAACCTATGGTTTAAGTGTCAAAAACGGTGAACCGATTATTTTGAGTACCCACAACATAGAGTTTGTGTGTCAAATATAGTTACGCTGATTATTTTAAGTACCCACAACATAGGGTTTGAAAGTAGAAACAAAAAGAGAAATGCCCCTTATCAAGAGCTCTGAATGATCAGTTAATCACATTACAAACAGAACACGTGCGACCCAGCCCTCACATTACAAAACAGGACACGTGCGACCCAGCCCTCACATTACAAAACAGGACACGTGCGACCCAGCCCTATCTCTCTCTCTACCGTACATTTTATCAAGAAAGGAATGATTTCTCATATTACGAACCCCTTGTTTGATAAATATGTTAATTGGTACATTCCGAACGTGTAGTATTGGACACTGACGCATATATGAGATGCGTCAAATGATTTGGGATATTAAAGACACTTATGACACAATTCAAAGAATACATTGCCGTACTTACTAATGGGGCTACACTTCCAGATAATATGTCAGAACGTGTATTATGGTGTGTGTATAACATATATGGGGAGGGTGAAGACGTGTGAGACTGTTCAGAGTCTACACTGTACGCAGATCAATTAAGACTTGCATTAGGGACAAACAAATAGCACTTATACATGCTTAAAGCGGAGTCTTGAATCAAATATTTTATAGGTTACTAGGTTCATCCTATTGCAATAAAATTAGCACCCATGACGTTATAGGCTACTTCTCTTATAAAAACATGATTACATTTTTTTTTTAAATATAAACACCTTTTGGTGTTAAGCCTTTTGTAATACGAGCCGTCACGCGAGGAAACCATCATTATGGCATCTGCAGACTGATCCGGACCGACACATTCCGCCTCCGATAGAGGCATAGAGAAATTATTGGGCTTGGTATATTACGAAATGTACAAACCGGACTTGCACTAGGGAGAAACAAATAGCACTTATATAAACATGCATAAAGCGGAGTCTTGAATATTATAAAATAGTTTATATAATGCTAGGTTTATTCTATTGCAATAATATTGTCCGCGCAGACTGATCCGGGAGATAGAGGTATAGAGAAAAGATTCCTGAAAATGCACAGTAGGGGAAACGTGTCTATCCGGGTTAGCCTGCTTGGCATGCTTAGGCTGGCCAGGGTCGACACTTTACGCTGAGTCCACAACGCGAGACGCTCGATTATTTGTCGCAAAACGGGTTCACACGAAATCCCGAAAAAAAGTTAAAACAAAAGTAATTGGATGTTGAGTAAATTAAATTAAAATGTAAATTAAACAGAAGTGACAGATTTACGATTTTGCTATTAACGGGAACCACTTTTTAATGAATGCTCCGCGATAGCAATACGGTGAGTTGACAGGATAAATATTAGAATATGTTCCCCGCTTTGTCACATAGTACCTTAACAGCGTGTTAATCAGTTATCGTTAGACGATTGGGTACCAGACTGTGCAAATCCAAAAAGACTTAACTTCGTCTGGCCCAGAGGTTCAGTTACACGTTTTGGGGCTAATGGCCAAAGCAATGCGACTCTAACATTGCTAGTCATGCGCCCAATTACTGTTTTCACTGACCTCGCGACTGTTTACTACTTTTTCGAGCGAGTCGGGAAAAAAAGGATCCTTGTTCCTATCAACAATTCTTCAGTTATCGGGCGGATCTATACGTAGCGCTGTCTCAGCGTAGAACTCACAGTCATTACACGGTACCTGCTATACTGTGTCCATGAGTGACCATTAAACCCTTTACGACATGCTGACGCATTTTAATGCATCTGAAGCAGATGACTTTTGAACACTTGTGGCAAAAAGATAAATTGCACATTTTCTCATTTAACCGCAAATTGTTTAATGCCATTCAATAATTAACAATGCACTTCAATTATATTGATTGGTAATTTGTATGCCAATATGTCTTCGATACCGTCTGCAGATTTCTTGTATGTGGGAAAGGGGAGTACGGTCACCTGAGGCTGAGAATTGATAATCAGAAAGCAACCAATCTGTTCACAAACTATGTCACTATTTATAGTCTGATTCTGGTCTCTATTGAACCCGTTTGAATCATCGTTTGAATCATCGTTTGAAATCCGCTCGTCATCGGCACAAGAACGTTTAGATATATACACGAAAAGGATTAATTGGTTATCTGTCCCATTTTTAGTAGTCAAGACTCACTTGTTTTATCGTACCATGCTAATTTTATACGAATTACCGAGTTGGCACGTATCAACACTGAACTGATTTTCGATATCTTTTTTATATTTTGTTTTGTTTATTACACTTTATACATAATGCATGTTACAATATATATATACACCGCAAACTGTACAATGTTAATCAATATATGGCAGTATAGTTTATATCTATCATATAATGCAAAACTGATAAATAATGCTGGTTTAAGGAATCAAACGGATAACAATAGGCTAAAGCAGATTTAAGGTAGAATAAACTTAAATGAGGGATATGATCTATTTAAGGAGATTTATTGTTTATTGACCAATGATTTGATTTTCTAATGTTTTAATACTATTTAATTTGAATAAAAGGATTTTATGTCCTATTAAACATTTCTAATTAGTCTTTCGGTATCTAACCGCAACACCAAATACTCCAACAAACGGTATTATTCTTGGTTAGCGAAAAATATATATTTATATATATACATGTATAGCCGCACCATCGGAAACCGATTTAAAACCAATATGTACGAACAACTTCTGAGGTCTTGATTGATTTAACGTTTCTTATCGATAGTATATGATTGGCTCTTTTCCTTGTAATTGTCCAGTAGATTTGGCTCTTTCCCTTGTAATTGTCCAGTAGGCCGAGCAATACATTCAAGTGTTGACGATATCATACAGGCGCGTACCAAGGTATATGTCAATGCTTATAATGCATCAGGTAATGTTAAACAGATGCATTAAAGTAGTTTGTGCATTCGGTATGACAAACATTCACCTGTTTTCGGTATGACAAATATTCACCATAGGCAATGTTGGATTTCAAATATTTCCCTACGGAATATTGAAACCCTACCTAACCTTGGTGATTACTCGAATTTTACCTACTACACCCCTGGCATAGACACAATCAATGGCTTCAAGCTAGTAACCCTCACTGGGTACATCAATATCCAATTTAGCCCGACTCTTAAACAGTATATTTGAACCGTCACGCGAGAAAACCATCATTGTGGACTCTGCGTAAAGTGTCGACACTAATTAATTCACCTAAGCATAACGCGCAGGCTTACACGGATAGCTCTCCCTTGTCCATTTTCTGTTTCATTTCTCCATACCTCTATTCTTCGAAGACGAAATGTGTCAGGCCGGATCAGTCTGCGCGGACAGCGCAGGCTGATCTGGTCGATACATTAGGCAGATGTCATACTGTTACTTTCTCGCGAGACGGCTCATATAATTTAAACTAACTATACTATACAAATGTGAAATTAACATTTTGTTATTTTTTATTTCACAGAACGAAGAAAGAATTTATTTGCAAGTACTGTGGTCGCCATTTTACAAAGAGCTACAATTTGTTAATTCACGAAAGAACGCACACGGACGAACGGCCGTACAGTTGCGAGATCTGTGGGAAAGCGTTCAGGCGACAGGATCACCTAAGAGACCACAGGTAGGCCAATGTCACTGGTTGCCATGAACAATATACAAATGTTTATAAGATTTATTTTTGTTCGGAAATATATGCTTTAAAAACAACCGAGAAAACGGTACAGCACCTGTTAAAGTAGAATCATACGTTTTAAACATCATTTTAGTCCAGGATCGATTGTTTAAAAAAAATCCAAACATTGCAAGAAATGCAGGCGGGTAATGGACTATGTCGTTAGATCCGGTAGGGGTGATACGTCATAGGCATACATACACAATTTGCCAAGAATAAACTATAGTTGTTCTCCGATTTCTAGTTTCATTTCATACAAAATATCACTTTCAGAAAAAAACATTTAAAATTGAGTTTGTTATAACTATGTCTGTATTTATTTCCAGATACATTCACTCAAAAGAGAAGCCGTTTAAGTGTACGGAGTGTGGTAAAGGGTTCTGCCAATCACGAACGCTAGCTGTCCATAAAACGTTACATCAGGTAAGTCTATAAGAAGGGTTACACTTTAAGAAATTTCACCTGATTAGTGCCATTGTGGAAGTATGCATGTATGTTCATTACATAATGAATAATAGTACATCTAGTTTATTAAGATTAAACTGTTTCTCATAAAAAAGCATATATACAATGTTAAATTGGCAATGGATCTGGAGCAGGTTTAAAGTACTTTTAAACTTTTTTTATAATAAAATATTGGTAAAACACTTTAATCAGATACTTCTTTTTCATTGAGAGTGAATCTGCATCAATTAACACGGAAACAAAGCTATCTGTTCGTTTCCGTATTTTTTCCCGCGAAAACCGACATCGTTTCGTTATAACGTAATGGGTTTTCGTGCACTGTGATGATGGTTAGTGTCATTTACGGCATCAAAAGCACTGCTCGGATAATGTATTTATAAGGAGAAATAAACTTAGCTTATCTCCATATTAGTTCATGTGTATCTATCTTTTTACCCACCGACACACTATGTTGTGGTACTAAACTAATTGTTTCGGTGGTACCTAAAGGAATTGTCTCGGCGGTACCGAAAAGCATTGTCTCGGTGGTACCTAAAGGAATTGTCTCGGTGGTACCTAAAGGAATTGTCTCGGTGGTATCGAAAGGAATTGTCTCGGTGGTATCGAAAGGAATTGTCTCGGCGGTACCGAAAAGCATTGTCTCGGTGGTACCGAAAGCTAGGTACCTAGAATAATTGCCTCACTGATTAAACAAACTGTTGATATCCCGAAAATAAAGTCGGTTGTTTTCTGACGTTGCTTAACTTTTGTTATGTTTTATTCATCAGACTTTACCCGATGGCTCCAAACCAACCCCTGTCCGTGCCACCGCGCCACGCCCTCCAGTTGTACCTACATTTTCTACAGTTGTACCCAAGGTGGAACCTACAGTATTACCGATGTCGGTCTCGTGAAACTCTCATACAGACTACAGTGTAAAATGAGATTATCTAACACATGTTAGGCTTCGCCGGACAAAACATAATCCTGGTATATGAACATAGCTAACGGCATCTACGCTATATTTCGTGATCAACGATATTGCCTCCAAGAATACTGGTCTTATGCAAACTTTGCAGATAGTTTGTGTTATGACTGGCTCATACTCTAGGACTACCGTCTTCATCAAAGTTGCAAGATATTGAACATTTGTCTGGAACATGGCATGAATTCCAGGACAAATATTTTTTTAAGTTTGACGATTTGACATATAATTCACATCGTTCACATCCGGACAGAAATAAGTGCAAGCAATGTGTTGTTGTATTTCCATTATCATTGATTATACCATAGGACAAAAGAATAATATTCCAGATGTACACAATGCATATTGTGCCTTGTTTGGAAACTCTCTCCGTGCCTTCAGTCAGAGGCAAGTGCCATAAACAAAACTCAGGATAAGGGACTTGCTACATGTTCTTAATTCCTGTTTGGACATCGAAAACATATGTTGTGAGTACTCAGAAAAAAATCGTCTCTTTGAGATAATTCTTTCGGGTTCCACACTATTTGGTTAATTACATTAAAGAAAGTATTGTCATGAATACACTCTTAACGTATCCTTATCTAAGCCTCTAACATAGAAAGTCGTTTGAACAATGCTTCAGTAAAATCAACAAATGTTACAAGTGTGGACACTTATATGCCTGCTTAACGCAAATGTTACAAGTGTGGACACTTATATGCCTACTTAACGCAAATGTTACAAGTGTGGACACTTATATGCCTACTTAACGCAAATGTTACAAGTGTGGACACTTATATGC
>JAUELF010274888.1:0-10682 GCA_031471495.1 Clinocardium nuttallii | reverse complement strand
TCTATCTCTCTAGGTGTCTATCTCTCTATCTCTCTATCTCTGTGTCTCTCTCTATTTCTCTGTCTCTCTCTCTATATATCTCTCTATCTCTCTCTCTCTCTCTCTCTATCTCTCTCTCTCTCGCTATCTCTCTCATACAATTGATACATGTTACTTGAATATTCTGTGATACTTTGCATCAGCAGATCTGTACAATGAAATATTAATATTGTGGTACTAACGCTGAATTAGTTGGTCTTCTGACTCTGAGTATTACACGATTGCCTCGGCGCAATGAAACTTTGTCACTGATACATTTTGTTATAAGCTATTACAAAGGTCTGATTGAAAAGTGGTTCACAAATGAGATTAAGTATTTTCATCCAGAGTGAGGTCATGATGGATATGAACTGCAATCGTTTTAAACAACAGTGCGTTTATTTGACGGTTTTAAGTTAACTGTAGCCAGTCCCCCATATTAACAGCTAGGAATTCATTAGCTAACGCTTACACATTTACCAATCAAATATAGATAATTTGTGGTAGCTATGATTTGACTGGTAGACTTGTTACCGTAGGCTTATGTAAACATTCAACTGAACGCACAGTTTCTACTGTTACTGCTTTCCAAATGGCTATATAACCGAGTGCTTAACAAACCCAAGAAAACAACCTGTATTTATTGATGTCTTGGCAATTAGTACTGACTATAGGAAACTTTCGGACGTGTGGAGATAAGGATCAGCACATATACACATCAAAACTTGCTCCATGAAAGCCAACGAAAGAGTACTTGTGACAAGTGTAGATAATCACGATTCCTGATCCAAATGTACGTTAAAGAGCCGTCCCGAGAGAACACCAACATTATGGCATCTACGTAAAGTATCAACCCGGATCAGCCTATACCCGGTTAAACACTTTTCGCCTCCTGTGGATTTACTGTTTCAGGAGTCATAACTCTATACCTATATCCCCCTGAGACGGAACATGTCGGCCCGGATCAGTCTGCGCGGACTGCGCAGGCTGATCTGGTTCGATACATTACGCAGAGGCCATAATGTTGGTTTTCTCACGGGACGACTCTAATATGAACTGATCATATAAAGAGTCCAGAGTATTATATAAGAGGGAGTGAAAACGTCTTTTCCCACAATATTCTCTGATTACGCAACCACATCATATGTTGTGGGTATTCAAAAGAATTGTCTCACTGAGACGATTCGTTTTCGTTGACACAACATGGGATTTGAATGTCAAATAAGGATTTTAGAACATGAAAAATGGCCCTTATCTAGAGCTTTGTAAAGCCTCTTTGACAATTCTGTGAGAAAATGGAGAGATGTGTTTATCCAGATCAGACTGTGTTTAATTGAGATGGTTATATGAATACACGTGTATTACAAAGACCCTGTACTGGCAATTAGTTTGTTCAGAACATAGCTCATATACTGTCAAAATATTGGGTTGCCAGCATTTTTTTTCCTGTAACTTTTAAAAGGCTTGACTTAATTAATTATACACAGAAGACACATTGATCAGAGTGCGTGAATGTGTGTGCTGGTTGATCTATGCACTCATTGGCAGTGAATTACAGTGGGTGGATGATTTCGGTGCGTTTAGATTTCAGTTGATTGTAAACTAAATACTTATGTAATATTTCATCTTTGAGATTTAGTCGACACAATGTATTTGTTTGTAATGCTTCAAAGTCTAGCTTAATTGTTAATAACTCGAGATTGTTATCAACGTTAACAAATGACCGAGCTGAATTGGTTCCACTTTGTGCACATCGGAAATCCTTACATGTGTTCTCTTCCGTTGTTTGTGGATAACATTACATACCCATCAACGTACTTGTCCTACACACACTGCGAAATGCGCGCTTCTTTTAAACACGCAAACACACATCTGCAGTAGGCGACTTTTGAAATCGTTTAATCGACAGTAGAAAATTGATTATATGAAGCAATTTTTACTTTTGCCTCAATATTTCATTTTCTTTTCAAAAAGCATATTTTTTCATTTATACATATATTTTTTACATTTGTTAGTGGATGTTTAAAACGTTTTTGTAATTTGTGTTATATAATGTGTGAAAGGGTTACAGGGTCGACCGTAGTGCATGCCCATCTCTTTTAGATGTATTGGACTGTTGATGGGTATTAAATTCATGTTGTAGTAATTAATTTATTGAATGTGTCTTCCGTGATTTGGCCTGTGTGATCATCAATGTACTTCTGTATGATCCGTTCCACGGGAAACCCAACATTGTGGACTCTGCGTCAAGTATCGACCCGGTTAAGCCCTACTATACAGCGAAGGCTAACCCGGACATAATGTTTTTGCCTCCTATGGATTTTCTGTTTCAGTAAAAATTACTCTATACCTCTACCCCCTTGCTATGGAATGTGTCGGTCTGAATTAGCTTGCGCGGACTGCGCATGCTGATCTGGGTCGAAACATTTACGCATAATTCATAATGTTGATTTTCTCTTGGAACCGTTCAAATATACTTTGATCTGGTGATATGGGATCATTTAGCTCTCTGCTTGGCATAATGTAAAGTTACGTTGTCACACAGAAAGTGTGACTTCATTGTTAGTGTTTTTGTAAGACCATGGATTTAGGTCTTTACAAGATATAAGTAGATAGTGAAGACTCCATTAAGACTGTGCGTAAACACAGACTTGCCATAGTCTTTACTTTATCCCTTTTCTAAAATAAATTAAAATGACTAAAGAGCTGATCAGCATTGGTTCAGTGTTCGACTCCTCTGAGAGAGTGTTAAATACATTACAGAAAAAACATTCGTTCGTGTATAGTCGTTATTGTTATACCCTGTCCGCGCAGACTGATCCGGGTCGACACATTCCGTCTCAGTGGGATAGGTGTATAGAGTAATAATTACTGAAACAGAAAAGTGTCTATTCGGGTAAGCCTGCGCAGCTTTGGCTGATCCGGGTCGACACTTTACGCAGAGTCCACACAGTTGGTTTTCTCGCGAGACGGCTCATATGCAGTTGTAATAAGACCCGACATCTTCAGTCTCAGTTAGTTTCCGAGTCCATACATGGCATAGCTATATATATACAGTCAAACACAGTGATTCCCCTCGCATTTTGAGGAGCGTCGAATGAGGAAATAATCTAGAAAATAAACGAACAACAACAAAAACACATTCTCTCAAATTAGCTTGATTATTCCTGTAGTTACAGGAGAATGAACTATATGTAATCGAAATTCACAGTACCAATTCAACTTTGTCATCTGTTCTGTTATAAAATTGATAGTACCAATTCAACTTTGTCATCTGTTCTGTTATAAAATTGATAGTACCAATTCACCTATGGAAATTTCGCATTGTAACGTATTTCCTTATATGATAATTAATTTATGTAATTTCTTCTCCTTCTTTTATTCTTCTTCTTCTTCCTTCTTGTGTTGTTGTATTGTCGTAACACTTCTTTATCTCCTTCTTATTGTTTTTCTTTTCCTTCTCATTCTTCTTGTTGTTGTTCTTCTTCTTCTCTTCTCCTAATTATAGATCTACTTAGTCTTCTTCAATCGTTTCAACTCTATTCATTTATAGTACTATCGTCATAGAGATTTTTTTCTTCGATATTTTTAAAGTCGTCTGCTGCAGATTTGTTGTATGTGGGAATATGTCCAGCAGCTGTCCATTGGACAAAGAAAGACCCGACCAGACTTTGTGTTTTTACCAAATGTATGATCTAAAATTTGTCCATCAAAGTCTTTGAGTTGAATGACTTTCCATTTGACTGACTCGGTATTTCAAATGCCGAATAGTTATTAACCCTTTCCCTCATATATCCGCTTTTTGAGGCCTCTTCACCAGACGGCTTTTTGAAAACATAGTGACAAAAGAAAAAATTGCTCAAGACGAGCAATTTCTTCTTTTGCCACAATGTTTTTAACTCTTTTCAGTTATGATATCTACATTTATGTAAGAGCTTTTCTGTGTATTTGCCTCGCTACTTTCAAAGTCGTCTGCTGCAGAATTGTTGCATGTGGGAAAGGGTTAAGGGTATTTTTGCACTATTGAAGCTGTTTGAAATGAAATAATTGGGTCTGTACATGTACTTTATACACCCTGGTAGTTCAGTCGATAACAATGCAGGCTGTCAACCCAGGGGTTGAACTGTAGTGCTATTAGTTTTATGCCAATTTACCTTAAAATGATTCTGTTATGGAGTCAATATGAACCCCAAATTGCCAGAAGCAGCTAATGTGTTTTGATTCAAGGACACTGCAGACACTTTTTGACGCAATAGCAGTAGCACCCTCGGTACCCAGGCTATCCATAACATATATGATACCCTGGGCAAATTGGCTAGCGAAACTTCGTAATCACGAATAATTCATGAGGTGAAATCCAGTAGATTGATTGGGTCCATTCAATAAATTGTGTGCAATGTACAGTAAGAGGAGTGTTCGGAAAGTACATGTGTATTGTGTCCAATATTAGATCTTCTGCAATTATTATACATTAAGTTGCCCCGCTCACGTTTACATAACGTTGCTATGGTGATAATAACTAGCGTCTTATGTTTTAACTTTGTCATTTTGCTTCTGAAAATGAATAGAAGGTATATAGAGCTATGTATGTTTAAAGAATTGTGTACGAGTATTTAAAAAAAAAGTAACGGCACTTGTCCCGAAACGTTCCGCACACCCCTTGTAGATACGGAGAAAATGGTGGTGCACGCTTTACGAAGTTTCGCTAGCCAATTTGCCCAGGGTATCATATATGAGTACCGAGGATGATTCAATAACTGCAGGTTATGAAATAAAAAGCCAAATAAGAATTCATCACACACTTACGATAACATCAAAGTTTATAATTGAGCATTTCACTTCTATAAAACATAAGTTTTTGCTCAATAACTTCCAATCGTACAAATTACTAGTAATATTGTTTATATGTGTATCTATTTCACTAGTGTACTAAAACACATAGGAATTAATTTCTGTACCAATGTTTTCGTTGTAATGCACGTATATTTTAATCTGCACAATACGACTATATACTTTTACCAATCATCTGAACCAAGTGATGACCCTGATTAAGAACACATTATCCCTGCATTGATACATGTAACCCAGAACGTTACTGGCTGAACAAATGCTGATCGACTAGTTGTGATGAAAGCATCGAAAACCATTTCACGACAGGATCGTCTTCTGTCATGGTGGTTTTTCATTATATTTAACTCTTTCACTGCCAATTTCAATTAATGGCTGACCAAACAATACACATACGGGAGGAACTGCTCGACACTTGCTGTCTCTCTTGAAATCGACAATGTCGCCACTTTGATGTAAATTCTACCAAATTTCCTTTTATATGAAATATGGAGTGGTTCAAATGTTAACATGGAAGAGTCGACTTTTTTTGGAAATTCGGCAGAGAAAGAGTGAAACGATATCTCTCAGCGTATGTGTACACTCGGTTAATAAAATCCTTTTAGTTAGCTAAGGTGGTTCAATCACAGGCACAAATGTAAGCTTCAGGGGAATTTCCCTGTCAAGGAATCGTCTTAATTAGTTTTGACGTCAAAACACTTTCTCTTGGTCAAGTAATTTCGATTAATGCCCTATCTTCCTTTATACAATGTCAAGGTTGACTTTGGTACATGTATACATTCAAGATTATGCCTTTCTGTATTGATACTGGAAAAACGAATATAAGCGCTAAAATAAAAATAAAATCAGTCGAAAAGATTTAGTGCACAAAATGTTTTGTAATGTAAAATTGTGATATTATCTTCTAGTTGTTTTGTTTCAGTTATATTGCAAGAGGCATAAAGATGTCCAAATCCCTAACACATAGTGAAGCTTTACATGAATCTCAATCAATATCTCTCTCGTTCTCTTTCTCTGTCTGTCTCTCTATCTCTCCATATCTCTGTATATCTGGCTCTATGTCTCTCTGTCTCTGTATATATGTATCTCTCTATATCTCTCTCTCTCTCTCTTTTTGCCGCCCCTCTCTACTATGTCTCTCTCGATGGCTGTCGGTGACTCTTTCTCTCTCTTTCTATTTTATTTTTCCACTATCCACTATATATCTCTTTCATTATGTTCATGTTTGTAAAGTTATGTATGTCTGTCTTTCTCTCTGTATTTGTATCCGTTTTTGTAATTCAATAAAAACATGTTGATGTCTCACAAATATGCTTCAGGCAATTATGTCCTCGGGTCTCAAACTTAAACACGAGCGCTTGATGTTGATGGTATGAACAGTTTGCCAGTTTATAATATAATTATCAAATTCAAGCTAAACAGGTTTTACACATTGAAAAATAAATAAAAACATTTTTTCTGGGGTTAATGCCGTTTGCAACACTACAGATTGTCAGTTATATCACGGCGAAAGAACACTTGATCCGTCCCGCGAAAAAACCAACAGTATTGGCACGGCGTATTGTATCGATCCAGATCAGCATGCGCAGTTCGCGCAGACTGATACAGGCCGAAACATTCCGTCTCAATGAGATAGAGGTATAGAGTAATTCTTCCTAAAACAGAAAATCCACAGGACGCGAAAAGTGTCCACCAGGGAAAACCTGCGCGGCATGCTTAGGCCGATCCGAGTCGATACTTAACGCAGAGTCCATACTGTTGGCTTTCTTGCGGGACGGCTCACTTATTCAATATACCTGGATGACACGTCAGTAGTAAACAGAGAAACCTTAAAAATGTTGTTACATAAGTTATTCCTTGAATCTTTGTTATCACAAGACTATGTGTAGCGACGGATAAAAATGCATTTGGGAATTGTATTATTAAACTAGAACCCGGGAAATGCATCAATCACAAAGAAAAGTGCACGACTCGTACATCTTAATTCGATTTTATGTTGGCACTTGCAAGTGTTTAATTCCCTAAAGAAGGTGCGCAAAGTTAATCATTTTCATTTCCAGCAGATTTTGCGTTCATCCAAATTCGTAATAATCAACGTATATTTCTTGATTTGATAGTTATTAGTTCATTATATAATGCTTTATATAAGAATGCCTCAGTGGTGAAGTGGTAGAACGTACACCCCACCTTGTCGCCCCACCCTGTCGCGATTTCCATCCCAGGCCGGGTCATACAAAATATTATAAAATGGTAGTAAGGAGTTCGGATTTTATCTTTGAAACAGCGCTTAGCTTATTATGAGAATGAAGAATAATCTTCAAACCCTTTGTACTCTTTGTCTCTATGGTGCATTAGTCGGCTGTCCACATCCGGTGCAGGAGATTGCGGGTTCGATCCTTAATCGGGTCATATCAAATACTTAGAACAAAAAGTAGTTTCTTAATGTTTTTCCTGCTTTATGCTCGAAATTGTGCGGTTAGCAATACGAATAATCCACGTGTGTCAGAATAAATGTTCGAAGATAACATTCGGATAAGCAAAGTTTATTTTACACATTTATAAGAAAAGTTTATTTTACGCATTCATAAGCAAATTATTACATATAAATAATTGTAAACCGAGTTAAGATAACACACTAATGTTAAAATATGTTAAAGTTGCTTTGCAGAAACTAATACCTTTAACCAAACACTCAAGGCAAACACGACATTTCACTCGACAGGGACCTGTCACATTCCAGATCATTTTCTATGGCAAATATGATTAACGGCTTTTGTAGCGCTTCCGCTTCTCCTAGAATTAAAAAAAGACTGAACAACTAGTAATAACATATTCCCTGTTCCCGTTGTTACTTATGAATACGGGAATATAATGCAACCATGAGACTGATTGAATCTGATATAACATATCAGATAAATTGTCAAACATGTGATGTGTGAAAATGTTCTATGATGTCAACATACTCGTTAATGGCCGGTGGCCTTATGTCAATAAAATATTGCCACTGTCATTGTCATTGCTTGAATCGATTTTGCGAGACATGTGCGCCGTCTGACAAGGGTCTATAATAATGCCTGATAGTTCAATTTTAACATTCAATATTGAAACAGATATTATAAATACAGAGCTTACCATGCAATTACCCTCAGCCGCCAGGTTATAATTGGTGTTTTACTGATCGGGCCTTATTCGTTTGTTTGTCTGTAGTTTGTTTTATCGATTGATTGATTAGGGTTAAACGCTCATTTTCAACGATGTTTCAATCATTTCAGGGCGGCAAGTTCACATGTCCATGTCTGTCATAGCTTTCTCACACAAGTATTCCACATAACAGGCTTTCCAAACAACTTGCTGCTTTTCTGCAGCTACCGACTGCGCAATCGATGATAATTTAACAAATAAATCATATTTGTTTCTCTTCGACGAAGCATACACATATCAGAAGATCGTATTGGGTTAATGCATACAACTAAGTTACATTTACTTTATCAATTGGATGAACATTTATTGTTTTCATTATGGTAGTTTTACTCATAAATCTAGAAAACAATCAAACATTTGACAGCAATGGCTACATGTATCACAACTAATTATAGGAACAAGAGAAACGTTGACCACCGATCCAACATTGGATTGTATTCAGAGCTTTAACAATTTCGCTGCTAAAGGCAATTACAGGCTATTGCAAACAATGTAGTTCTGGGTGAAAAAGCTCGTAATGATCTGTATCTCCCGATATCTGCATTGTTTGCCACTTACATATTTAAATAGCAGATTTCATGTTGGACGACAAATAGAGTGGTCCAAGTTTCAACACAGAAAATTCAACTTTGTGAAATTTGTCAATCCCTTCTTCATTTTGTAAATTATTTAATCTGATCCTTAACGGTGCTGAACTCAATGTGGAGTTCAGCATTGTGAAATGTTGAATCTTCTGAAAATATTGCTAATTGTGACAAGAAAGTAAGTAATACATAGTTTAAAACTATAATGGAAGTGAATGTTAAAGAAAATAGTAAACTGAAAGTGATAAAAACTTACGAAATTGTGTTTACTAGGTATGTTTTCTGAAGCATAAAATATCAATGTCTAGATGTTTATTGTACAGGAAAGTCAAATAAGTACTCTTTATTTTATCTGAGAATTATGTTTCTAATATTTCAAGTCAACTTTTGAACAGTTTTAAAACTTTGACTATACTATCTATAATCAGGAATCAAATAATTGTCTCACCTTTATACTTAGTGTAAGTACCACCAGCAACATAGGGTGGGGAACAAGTTTTCAAGTATGCTTCTCCCTGTCTTGAACTCTGCATGTAGCAGATGAGTTGACGACAGTCTATTGTTTATATGGTCCAGACTTCTTCTTGTGACAGTTGATGTACGGGTTATTTAGGAAAACAACCAACATATAGTTATCTGTCAGCTGGATTAGATTACACTGGAGAATATTTCATGATGAGCTTGGGTCATCCGTGTTTCTTGTCGCGTAATCATCCCCACATCGCCGTGATGCAAACTAAGTCACTGATGAAACGGTCCAGAATAGAACAAGCCAATAGAGTCCACGCTACAAGCACTAATATGGATTGAAAGAGATATGGCATGATATCGACCTCCCTTCAAGTTCGTCGTTTTACAACTCAAAAACAGTATGTATTAACAACAGATTCAACTGAGATATATCTTAGTATCCAACCAAACCGTACATTTTAGGTTCTCAATAGAATCGTCTTAACGAGATAATTATTTTGAGTAACTAGATCATAGGATTTAAACGTCAAATAAGGATGTAAGAACATGCCAAATGTACCTTATTTAAAGCTCAGCTACACGTTTATGGCAAGTATTACAATTTACAGATCAGAAGTGTTAGTGCCCGGTCCGTAATGCATGAAGCGCATTAGTTGACATTCTATTGTTTATATCGTCCAGACTTCCGTGACAATTGATTTACGGGTCATTTAGGGAAACAACCAATAGATAGTTATCTGTCAGCTGGTTTAGATTAAACTGGACATATCAGAATCGTTGATGATGTTTCGGGGTCATCTGTGTCTCTGGCCTGTCCGAAATGGTATTGGAAAGTTTCATTTATGACCGATGGTAACCGATTATTTTGGCGTGCTTTGTCTTCGCGTTTTTTGTCTTACGAGTACTTTGATTAAAAGCATATGTCAGATAGGATATTGTATTTATAACGATTGTACCATTTGAAATGCATTTTCCTGAAACATTGATATAGAAAGTCTTTGATATTGGTACCCAAACGAAACTTCTCAATGTAATGATTATTTCGGTTGGATTCCTTATTATTGGTTCTGGTCTATATGTCAATTGATTGTTACTGTGCATCTGCTTATATTCATCTCGAACATACGTACCATACGTCCTGAATAGAACAAGGCAATAGAGTCCACGCTACAAGTACTTTTTGGATTCAAAGATATATGACATTATCATTATATCGTCCTCCCTTCAAGTTCGTCGCATTACAACTTAAAACAGTGTGTATTAACAACAGATTGAACTGAGATATAACTTATTATCCAGCCAGATCGTATGATGTAGGTTTTCAAAAGAATCGTCTTAACGAGATGATTATTTTGAGTCCCTACATCATAGGACTTAAACGTCAAATAAGAATGTTAGAACATGCCAAATGCACCTTATTTAAAGCTCAGCTACACGTGTATGGCAAGTATTACAGCTTACAAGTGTAAGTGCCTGGTCCGTTATGCATGAAGCGCATTAGTTGACATTCTATTGTTTATATCGTCCAGACTTCCGTGACAATTGATTTACGGGTCATTT
>JAUELF010274877.1:0-10682 GCA_031471495.1 Clinocardium nuttallii | reverse complement strand
TGACTATGTAAATTTTGTTTCGTTGTTGTTGTTTTTGTTAGCATTGTGGCGATTGTCAAACCAATCGCCACAAAAAAAACCCTTCTTTTAACGTGATTTTCCATATTTTTGTCCAGACACTTTCAAAGTCGTCTCCTGAATATTTGTTGTATGTGTGAAGAAGCCTTCAAGGGGATGTAAGATAGTGCTTTGACGGTACTTGTACGTTCCGTATGACAGTTATATGATCTTATATTAGCTCATATTAGCTTCAACGAGTGCCATTTTTCGCATTATAACGCCTTTTTTCGCGTTATTACGAGTTTACAATATTTTTTTTGTCTCAGATGGTCCTAATAGGCTTTCGTAGATTTGCGTTTTGTTATCCAACTGATCAAAGAGTAGTACACGCAACATGTATCTGGGAGTATCTTCTATTGTTTGCGACTAAACATTTGTTATCTGGGATGTATTAAGTATTTTCCTCATATATACGCTTTCTGACGCCGCTGCAGCAAACGGCTTTTTGAAATCATCGTGAAAAAAGAAGAAATTGCACTAAACGTGCAATTTCTCCTTTTGACACAATGTTTTCCACTTTTAGTCATAAGAACGTGCGCACAACTTCTTACCTTTCTTATGCTGCGTTTACACTATGTTCCCGGCGGCCACGGTAGGTGGACAACACGGGTTGAACGTGAGACAACGTTGAGGGACGGGATGGACAAACGTGACAGGCCGTGATTGCCGTGGCTGCCGGGCTAGATTTTTAAATTGTCAAAAGATTTGCAACAGCAGTCACGGTGCGAATCAGAAACCTAGTAGGCCTTGTGAAACGGTGTGAACATAACAAAACGTGACAATCCGTAATAGGCCAAAACTTGGAGGCGGTCAGTATTGGGACGGGAAGCATGTGTTTTCCCCGGCATATCACGGTCCTTTCAGGTTTGTCACGTTCAATCATGGCGCATTCCGGCGTGTGACGCTTCGGCGCGTTGCGTTCTACTACATTCTGATACGTTCAATCACAGCGTGTCATGGCGTGTGACGATTTACGGGACCGGCGCGCTACGACACGTTGCATTCTACTACGGTCTGACACGTCGCGCGCAGTTAGGAAGGAAATATATAAAAGCCAGGCCATGCAGGGGAGCTTCATTCGCGTCCTGCCGCCACCACCACCAACAGTAGAGGAGCAGGAGCAGCCTGAAGATCCCCGCCGACCACCGACGTCAGATGAAGAGGAGCGCGATGTTGTTACTGACCATGTACATGAACTGGAACCTGAACCTGAAGCTGATGAGGCTAAAGAGGACGCACTTGCTAGGAGGCGGGCATCCTCCAGGGTCGTCACCAACTTATCGGAGGATGATATGAGAAGGAGCTCATCACTGACTTCGTCCAGCAGAATCCAACGCTGTACTCCAATGGGCTGGCTGGTAACAAAGACGCGGCGGCGAAAGACCAGACTGTGGACGGAGCGAACACTTCACCCGTGTAGGCTTCCACGATGGCCTTGCACACTAGTGGCACCATATTTGCATATGGCTGCTTTACCGCACCGGAACACATAGGAGAGTGACGAGTTATTGTCCCCAGTGGCCAGATGACTCAAAGTCACTGACAGCTTCAGTCCAGGTGGTAAGGCAGAGCGGAACTTTGTGTCTTGTCATTCGATGGCTGATGTTACTATTTACTGGATCTCGTCGAATAACTCTGGATGGTAGAATAGAATGGATATAATGTGCAGCATACATAGACATTTCAATAAATGTAAAAAAGTACATTTTTGCAAAATATGCAGATAGCACCTTTTTACATAACTCCCTCGAAGTATTTATGACAACTTGGTGCAGTAACATAATGAGACTAACATGTGCATGGTACCTGTTCCAAAGTCCCAAGAAAGCATCTGAATCGATTTGCCAGGACCTCGAACGCTTTCTCCATCACACGTCTTCCACAAGCTTTTCTCTTGGCATCGCTCTTCTCCAATATGGCTTCATCAGGTAGCTTCTTAAGGTAAATACATCGTCTCCCAGGATGAAGTAAGGGATGTCCTGGTTCTGGTCATCGTTGGGCAGAGGGCATGGCGGTGACAACCCTATCCGGCCTTCTTCGAGGACTTCACTTGAGCTCCACCAACTCCACCAAGGTGGGAGCTCTGGACGGAAAGCATATTGACATCAGCAAGCCACCCGACACAGGCTCCTTGTGCCACAACTACAAATGTTTTTCAGTATCCATCTCTCGCCTTGGTGGATGCCCAGTACCATTTCATATGAATTGAAGTTGAGGCACAGTCCACTTATCTTCAAACTCCTGGACAAGGGCTCTCCACTCATCGTGCGTCACAGGAACGGCGAACACTTCACATCTATAGGATTCCACTATGTCCTTGCACACTTCTGGCACCATATGGCAGATAGCTGCTTTACTGCACCTAAACGCATATGAGAGTGACGAGTAATTGTCCCCAGTGGCCAGATGTCTCAGTGTCACTGAAAGCTTCAGTCCATGTAGTAGAGCAGAGCGGAACGTCGTGTATTGTCTCTCGATGGCTGGTGTTACTCTTTCGAGGATCTCGTCAAAGAGCTCTGGATGCATCCTCATGTATTTCCGGAAGGCGTTTCCACGGATATACCGTGATAGACCGTGAGAAAACGCGCCAACGTGTAACACGACTTAAATACAGAGGAACAAATGTAAACGTAGCATTACCTCGTTTAGAATCCTTTGTGTTGCTTAATTTATCATTGTCGACTTTGTCTTGCTCAAGGATTGTGACCCGATTTCGTAGTTCCGCGTTTTCCTCTGAGACAGCTTCGAATTTATCCATCAAAACGTCGACTTGACGCTTCAAAGCGCCGATAAACACATTTTCCTCGTAAGTGAGGTGGCAAGAACATGCGTGTAGCAGTAATATTAAGCATACAATTGTGCCTCCTATTTTGCCTTCGCGTTTTGGTAACATTCTATTGCCAATTCGTGTCCTATTTTCAAAAACAATGGTTTGACGATTGGTGTAGACCTTAGACCTTTTCCTTCCCCACATACGCCAAATATGAAATATTGGCCAAAATATGAAAATATCTAGAAATGAAAGAACATTTAATGAAATAAGTTGAAAACATTATGGCAAAAAGAGAAATTGATCATCATCAGCAATTTTTGGTCAAACTAAAATTAAAGTCGCCTGCTGCAGCAGTATAAGAAAAAGTCTGAATGTGGGAAAGGGAGGGTTGAATATCCATTTTGCCTCGTATGGTATTTTTACGTATTTCGATTTGAAATTAAATATGAGGAAAAGTGAAAATTCTTATAAAACAGTGGAAAACATTATGGTAACTTGCCCATTTTAAGCCGAGTTAACTTTTCCATAAATGTTTTTAAATTGTGTTTCTACAAAGCGTGTATGTGGTCCTGTTTCATGTAAAAGGTTTGGGGTACATTTTAACCCGTCCAGATTTACAGACGCTTTCTGTCGCCTCTACAGCAGACTATTTGCGGAAAAAAATGTTACAATATTTTCAATTCTATCCAATAAACATATTTTCAGGTATTTTCCACATTCGTGTAAAAAAAATCAAATTCGTCTGCTGTAAAGTTGTTGTAGTTAGGAAAGGGTTAGTACGTGTTGGCCTACCTCTGTCCTCGTAGGTAACGCAACAGATAAGAATTATATATGGTTAAAGGTGCTGAACTCCAGAAAAAAGATTATATGTGACTTGTCCTGACAAAATTGGCCCAAATGCGGTACCTGGGCGAAATTGAGCTATGCATATTTTCATGATATACATGTATGTCTACAATCCGAAAATTATATTAGAATCGTAATTCTGGGATTAAATTAGAGTAATTATGTCACATTCCATTACTATTAACATCTAAATAGTGATTCGTTTATGCTTCATTTTTACTGGGTAGACACACACAGTAAGTCAATTTTTTTTGACTTGCAATTGGCAGTTATTCAACATATACTGCCAAAATAGTTTAAAAACTATATATTACTTCTTTTGTTGTCACTATTAGCAATGTTTGCAGAATTCCCAACATTTACAATTTTGGTCACCATCTGGAATTCAGCGCCTTTAAGAGCTGTCCCTAGGACAACATTCTTGATTTTTCTTTGTATGGTGTTTTACGCCGCTATCAAGGAGTGTTCAGTTATATCACGATGTTACCTTGGTAAGTTACGAGTGCCCCTAGTTCAATGAAATATCCTGACATGAGCGAGTCAGTCGTAATGCTAACCCATAATTTTGAGCGCAAAGGGAGGAGAGACATTAGTACCATTCTTTAATTATTTGGTATGACCCGGCAGGGAATCGAACTGGCGCAGACACTCAATCACTACACCAGAGGCGTTAACAAAAGAGTGCTATATACTTGTATGTGCTTGCGTACAAAGGTTAGGTTCAAAGGGCGAGTTCAATTCAACTGTTTTACTCTTGAAGAGTGGATGCCAAAAAGTCCTGAAACACATATTCTTATTTCTAACTAAGCCACAGAATGTATTTGCTATATTATTGTACACTAATGATATGCTCAGTGATTTCGGACCAACCCACGGATGCCTTTGCTATACTGTGTCCTGTACACGGAGGATATAGTTGCAGATATGCTGTTATTTCTGACCAAACCACGGAAAAACTGTATACTTTTATATTGTATTAACCCTTTTCCCTCATACAATAATTCTGCAACAGACGACTTTGAACACATTTTGTCAAAAAATAGAAAATCTCTATAATTGAATGGTTAACCTATGACTAAAAGTGGAAAACAGTGTGGCAAAAGGAGACATTGAACAATCTTCGATAAGGACCACCAGAAAATGCTACATACCAAATATCTATGCTATAGGCCTAATGGTTTCACACAAGAACATTTTAAAACAGAGCGACGCAAATTTTGACCACAGGAGCTTAATTTGAACAAGAGGCCCAAGAGGGCCAGTATCGCCCCACAGCTAAATCTCCGAACAGCCCTGCCCCTGGCGGCCATGTTTTTCAACCAATCAACATGGCTTGAAGGAATCTGATAGAGGGTCGCCAAAGAACATTTCTACAAAATTATTTGAAAATCAGCTGAAGTTTTTTGGAGGATAAGATTTTTTAAGTGTTCACTATAGCCACATAAGGCAATAAGGCAAAATAGCCCCACCCTCTGGCGGCCATGTTTTTCATTCAATCAACATGGCTTGAAGGAATATGATAGAGGGTCAACCAATGAACATTTACGCAAAATTATTAAAAAATCGGCCTGACACTTTCGGAGAAGAAGATTTTTTAAGTTTTCACTATAGCCATATAAGGCAAAATAGCCCTGTCCCCTGGTGGCCATGTTTTTCAACCAATCAATATTTTTGAAGGAATCTAATAAAGGGGCACCCAAGGAATATTTCTACAAAATTATTTGAAAATCGGCTTCACACTTTCGGAGAAAAATATTTTTTAAACTTTCACTATTTTTTTCTTTGGTTGCCATGGAAACCAGAATATTAAATGGATCAAAAACAGTTGAAAGAGTATAGTAGAGGACATTGAGAGAATGGTTACTACAAAGTTTTAACCAAATTGGCCAAGTGGTTAGGGAGAAGAAGTTGTTTAAAGGAAAAAGTTAACGCACAGACGTACAACGGACAATTCGCCATGACATAAGCTCGTCTGGCTTTCAGCCAGTGGAGCTAACAATGCTACACACCAACAATCAAAGCTTGAAGCTTTTTGGTTTCAGCCAAGAATATTTTCAAAGCTTTTTCCCTATAACTTTATATGTGCAAAGGGTAATCCCCAGGATGGGGCCAATTTTGACTCTGGGGGCATTATTTGAACAACATTGGTAGAGGACCACGAGGCAATGCTACAACCCTCGACCTTTCGGTTTCAGACAAGAAGATTTTCGAAGTTTTTCCCTGTATATCTCTATGTAAACAAGCTCTTTCAGAGAAGAATGAATCTTATCTTTTTCATTTTAACCCTTTTCAGATGCTGCCAGCTAGCCATTTTTATCAATCAGGTAATAAGATGTGAACACTTTTTGTAGAGGGAACATTTCTGCTAGAAGGATCTTGACATCTTTTCGGAGGAGAAGAATTTAAGATTTTGGCATTTTCTCTCTCTTTCTAATGTCACAGCAAGCAAAGTCTTAGGTGTGTGTAGAATAGCGATACAAATTCCGGAGTGTTAGGTCGAAAGTCTTCGGATTGTGCTTCAATGTCAACTTGAGCATTTGGCTAAGGTGTTCTTAAACAAAACCCAAGTTTTTGTTTGTTGAGGGTTGATATTATATTTATTATAACACATGAATTTTGTTGTCTGACATGATAAATAACCAGGCATTTACAGAGTAAAGTGTTAATCAATGGAAAAATGGAAATTTAAAGGTAAACTTGAACCAGTTTCTATATAGGACAACCAGTCATCAGTGAAATTTTGTCTCATGATATTAATTTAATATTAGTTTTAATGTAATTAAAAAGATTCCGAAAATTCATAGAAAAAAAGAGACACATCTTGAAATGTTTTTAAGAAGTGCAATTTCTCAATTCTAGATAAACAATTTCTCTCAAAGACGAATTGTTCAGACACATTGTAGAAGGTATGATTTTGAAACATTTTTATTGAAATAACTTCATGTTTCAAGTGATTATATTCAATGTACATTCAATGTACATTCAATGTACATCCTACAGCATAATTAACCCTTTTCCACATACAGACTACCATTAAAAACATTGTAGAGAAAAAAGAAACTACTTTCATATTTTTGCCTAAATATTTTAAATTGTTGCAGATGTGTTGTATGTGGAAAAGGGTTAACAAATAAACATATGAAGAACAATATGATGTAGAAACCCTTCACATTAAGTCCTCCAAGAAACTGGTTGAAATCTGCCATTTTATGTCACAGTACAAGATACATAAAATCACAAAAACTACTTCAAAATTCACAAAATATACCAAAGAAAGAAAAGAAAACCCATTTAATAGCGTTATATATACATAAATGTTTTGGAATTTAATAAAATAAGATGCACTAAAATATGCTGAAAGGGACATAATTCATGGTTGTCATATCCATGTACAAGAGGAAATAAGGAGTTACTTCCCCTAATACCACACACACAAACACACTTGAACATCTTTTCTCTTTTAACTAGAGCTTAATAACCTTACATGTATTCAGATATGCCATATTGTAGGAAACAATTGCTCATAAGGTGCTGTTAACTCATTACACTATGTTCCTTTTCTCACAGTATATTAGCTCTAATACAGTATATAGCAACATTATACATAACACAAACATACATAAAGTACAGGTATCAACCCTTTCCCATGTGCATATGCATCTGCAGCAGACAATTTGTGAAAATATTGAGAAACAAGAGCTGTCGCAGGACAGCGTGCTCGACTATTCCAACGCTTTTTAAGTTACTGAGATATGGAGTCCAAAAAGGGCCATAACTGGCATAAAATGCTGGATAGAGTATCCTACTTGATTGTTTACATTGGTGTGATGGTTGGGAAGGGCTGTATAAAGTATCAAAGCAATGCATCAAGTAAATACTAGGATATCAACAAAAGGGCCATAATTTGCAAAATAAACTGGATAGAGTTATCATACTTAATTGTTTGTAGGTGTGATGGTTGGGAAGGGGTGTAAAAAGTTTCAATACAATCTTTCAAGTAGTTACCAAGATATGGTCTCTAAATTTAGTTGCAAGCAAAACTTAAACCAGACTTTCCAAGTACAAAAAGGGCAATAACTTACATAAATTGCAGGAAAAAGTTATCTTACATGATCTATATTGGTGTGATAGTTTGTTAGGGTTGTAGAAAGTTTAAATGCAATGAATCAAGTAAATACTGAGACATGGACTCGCAAATTCTTAGTAAAAAAAGAGCCATAACTTGCATTAAATGCATGATAGTTATCTAACTTGATAATCTGCATAGGTGTGCTAGTGGGGTACGTTTGTGGAAAGTTTTAATGCAATGCATCAAGTAAATACTGAGATATGGACTCTTAATTTAGCTGCCTGCAAAACCTTAACCAAGGTGTGACAAGGATGCTACCCCAGGGTGAGTAGAATAGCTCTCATATTCTTCGAATAGTCAAGCTTAGAGTAGAAACTCCTAATTATGAGCAATTTTTTCTTTTGACAAATTATTGTTCTCAAACAAAGAAATTTTTTTTTTTCCAAAATCATCTTCTGTAGATTTTTCTTATGGTGGAAAGGGTTATTCAATGCTATGTTACAATGTTACAACAATGCTGAAAAAGATGACTCATGTTTTCAAAGCAAAAATGAAGCAACTCTTTATCAATGTATATTGTTTTATGGCGCATTGACAGCTAAGGTCATTTAGCGCGCAATTAAATTTACTTATTCATGATCCCTGGGTAAAAAACCAGTACTAGGCTAGAAAATGTGCCTTGCCCAAGGGCACTCCACCATGACCGAATTACCGCGACCGGGGTATGATACCATGTCTATATATTATATTAAACACTCCCGAAGAATACTCAACCAGTAAGATACGCTGTGCTACAAAACCTTTCAATCCGTACATGTATAATTATTACATACTTTAATCATCAAATCGGCTAATGTAGCATATTTTTGGATATCTAAAATGTCCGGTCATTATTCTTGGTGATTATGAATTCGCAAGGAATATTAGCGAAAACTAATCTCACGCGAATAAAACCTGTTTTACAGTAAAGGTGGGAACATTCCAAAGGTTGATCATAATCGAACGTTAATCGAACCCAGGATCTTTCGATTACGAGGCATTGCATTAACTCTCGATTTACTGTTTCTCACATGTTAGTGTCGTTATACTGTAGCTCACGTTTGGGGAAACCTGTATTCGTCATTGGTACTACAGGTGGACAATCAGAACTTGACGATTTCCACGGCTACCAGTAAACAATGTGGTGCCGAATTCTGTCCTAACCAAGACACGAATAATACACTGATTGCCCAACCACCAAAACATCAGGTTAGCTATTATCGTGGTAATGGTTTGTATTTTGTTTTGGAAGAGACGCCTCGGGCGAGTTTAGGTAATGTTTCAAGTGCAAATAGTGAAGACTCGGGACAGACTGTGTATCAGAGCCATCTCGTCCCGTACAATAACCACAGTGACAACTTTTAACAACTGCAACAAGAACAGAAACTGCTAGATTTTGTTTTATTTGTGGTTTTAACGCCGTTTTCAATAGTATTTCAGTTATTCACGTCGATATTTCAGTTAATTCGAGGTCCCTTGGTAAACAAACCAGCATGCAAGGCTATGAAATATGCTTTGCCCAAGGACACTCCGCCATGTCTGCCGCGACTTTGGTTTCAATCCGGGACTCCAGGTTCCAAATCCCCGCTAACCACTCAGCCATGACGGATTCTTTAAATCGCTACAAGGAACTCTCGCCCTTTTGATATAACTTTCAGGTGTATATGTTCACGTCCATCTGCATTGGCTTTGGTGTCGTTTCGGCACTTATCATGGCAGTATTCACGGCAAATATTCGACATACATCGGACCAAGGTCGGGTCAAAGAACATTTGAAGGAAGTATTAACGTATATCCTTAAAGATCGCCGTCAACACTTGCTTATTTGTTCCACAATTTACCGAGGGATGTCACAGGGATTTATCATTGGCGATTTTACAATCGTAAGTATAACACACCCATCACTCAAACATAGGCTAGCCGAATAAACCAATTAACTTGCAGCTTTTGACAAGCATTCGCCGAGCACTCGCCGAGCACTTGTCGAACACTCAGTGTGTTAGAACAATCTGAATAGATCACGGTCCGTTCACAGTAACTCTGACCATACGACATCAGCCTGCAAACAATGAGCTAACAGTCTATGTTGAAAACCAGCGACTCGCTTAGAAAGTCTGTAGTGTGGAATACCGGTATCATAAAGCCATGAGTAAGTGAACTGGCTGCTTTGATATGACTGAAAACCGTGTTAAATTCATATTATTCAATCAATCATTCGTTCACAGGCATTTGTAAGCTGTCCGATGGGAGTGGAAAACGTTGGTTTCGTCATGATAGCGTTCGGACTAACTGGAGCGGTTTCGTCATTTATATATGGTAAAATAAGCCCATATATCGGACTTTACCCTTTCTTTTGTCTGGGTAAGTACATGTATGTACCTTGTTTTAGTAACATTCTCATAGTTCAATAGACACTGAAACAGACACGTTATTCACAAACAACCAAGTTGAACAATATATTTCATTTAACACCGATAACGTTCCGCAGTACGTAACGAAATTGATTTTCATATTTAAGCATGCAGTTTCACGTATCTATATGATATATTTGAGATGTACGATAGGATATTTAAGCCTGCAGTTTCACGAATATATAAACTATATTTGAGATGTGCTATAGGAAACCACAAGCTATTGCTGACCAGTTTAGTTCCAGATCACATTGCGCATCCGCGCCGTCTGTTCTGTTCTAGACGGTCAAGAAGATTCGCTAACGAGTGGAAGAAGCATTGAAGAAGTCTCTGATATGTAATGTACAAAAGAATCACCGAGTATTGACGTGTAAATTGATCGTTAAATGTGGTGATTTTTCGTATTTCACGACTGACGCTGTACCACTGTCTCACGGTCTTTCACTCAAATGAGCATCACGGAGAACGAACGTGTATTGCTCTG
>JAUELF010274866.1:0-10682 GCA_031471495.1 Clinocardium nuttallii | reverse complement strand
AAAGTGGAAAAACATTGTGGCAAAAGGAGAAATTGCACGTTCTGTGCAATTTCTTCTTTTGTTACTATGTTTTCAAAAAGCTGTCTGCTGCAGAGGCGTCAGAAAGCGTCTATATGAGCCTAGGGAAATGTTTAAGAAGTTGTCATTTTCATTCCTCCCATGTTCTCAAATCAGATGACTCTAGAATTAATTTCATACCAAATCAGTTCATTTTAATGGTCTTTTCTAGTGAATGATAGCAGCTTTCTTTATAATTGCTTACTAGATGCCTGATAATGTCCGATTTATTTTATAAACATTTACTGATTTATTACAAAAGATAGAAAGTAAGACTTCTTATAGTGATCTATCGTAACAATATGGAATATTATACTATACAAAATTAGCATACAAAATGTCATTGAAATAAAACCATACTTACAGCATTATTGCAGTGACTTATCAAGTTATTTGACTGTATCATATTGCATTCTCCAGAACTGCTGTAAGAAACTGGTATAGCCTGATGAGCTGGATGTACATAGTGTTGTTGATCTCCAACAGAGCTGGGATAATGTCCACTGATAGGGAAAGGCTGCATTGGTGTGCTGCATAGACCTTCGTATGATCTATTAGAAATGTTAGGTGAAAAATATTCATGGTTTTTGGTAAACAGTGAGTGGAACCTGTGTATAAAGACCATCCATGGGGGACACAACACTTATGGTCTTTATTCATAGGTGGTCTTTAATTGCAGGGTCACTTATGCCCATATGAGCAATTTGGAAACTATTAAAAAAGCGTGGTTGCTTTAGACAGGGAATTGCTATTCCCAGATAACGCCAATACCCCTGCTGGCAGCAAAATTATAAATTGCAGTCCATAATAAAATAAATCTATGATATTTCTGTCATAATAATAATGGTAATAATGCTGTTAACAATATAATACAGCTTTCCACCAGAAGTGATCAAAATATGTGCATCCATTGCAATGAAAATGATTAAATTTACCCCCAAGATCTACAAATGTTTCATAATCCGAGGGTAATACTTCACTGTAGGATAATCTGATGCGTACCAAATTAGAACTATCTATCAGAAGTCATTGGGAAGAAAACTAGAACTATCACTGAAGATGATAAATACCCCCAAAACAGCACCTCGACCTACACCACAACTTAATAAGTAAAAGGGTAATAACTCTGTAAAATAACATGCAATTGTAAGACGTTTATGACATGCACATCTCCCCTTGGTATAGAAGCTTCATGTAAAATTTTATTGAATTCCACCCAGACACAGTGACTCCTATATATGGTATGCACAAGCAAAATTAGGGTAATACTATTTTGGTGGGGCATAAAAATCACATTACTGTATGCATGTTTTTTTTTATACATCCATTCTAAAATGAATGTGCTTGAATGAATGAATGTATATAGTTTTATGGCGCATCGACAGCTAAGGTCATTTAGCGCTCAGTTAAATTTAATTATTCATGATCCCTGGGTAAACAAACCAGTACTAGGCTAGAAAATGTGCCTTGCCCATGGGCACTCCACCATGACTGAATTGCCGTGTCTTGGGATCGAACCAGGGACACCCTGTTTCGAAATCCCCGATGCTAACCACTCGACCACAGCGGATTCGAATGTGCTTGAAGAAAAGTACAGGTCATATATTGCATACTGATTTATTTTTTAAGGAGGTCTGTACCAGGTAAAGGGTTAAAGAAATGTTTTAGGAAATAATAAACCCTTTCCCACATATAGACACTGTTTGACGCATTTGCAGCAGACAACCTTTGAAAACACTTTGACAAAAAGGAGAAGTTTGTTAACATATTTATAATGCAAAACTGTCCTTTCATCTGGCTGTCATGATGTATTAAGACCTATCAACAAGATTTAAGGAGATTTTGTACAGGGTCACCAAGTGAACATTTCGTCAAAATTATCTGAATAGTGGCCAAAGATTTTTAGAGGAGAAGATTTTTAAAATCAGCCCCCATTCTGGCAGCTATGCTTTTTGATCAATCAAGATGGCTTAAAGAAAGCTGATAGAGGATCAACCAAGATCATTTCTTCAAAATCATTTGAAAATCGATTAACTGGTTTGGGAGAAAATTGTTCTTTTTATTGGAGTTCTGTTTAGAGATAAAATTGAGATGATGCTTGCTGTGAAGATTCATCCCAATTAACCCACTGTTTACAGAGGAGAAGATGTTGATGGACAATCACAATATCTCACCTTGAGCACTTTGTGCTTAGCCGAGCTAAAAACAGATATATGTCTCGGTAACACTATACTTATATACAAACAAAATGACTAAATAGTTACATTTTCAGTGAAATAATGAATGCTAGAAAAAGTTCTAGATCTAAACAATCTAATAAAGATTTATAAAAGAATGAATGAAGAATTATGATCATATAATTCATATTACAATGTGAATGTATACCTGTTGACTGAAGCTGTGTTTTCAGTCAAACATTCCAGCAGGTTCTTTGTCTGGCATGGGGCTTGGGATTTTTTCTCATTACCATTTGCAGAATTCTCTGATTCTTCAGCAGATAGAGTGTCATCTAGATCATTGGATTCCTGTGAGTCTTCGTAAACAATAACCTTAATGAAGTCTTCACTCTCTTGAAACTGCATTATTTTACCATTTTTACAAAGTTTTTTAACAATCTCTTCAGCTTCATTAGAGTGGCTCTCTATAACTGCATGCGCCTCAATGCTATCCTGTGATGTCTCATTAACAATACATTGATCGTTAGCTGATGGAATTGTTGAGGGATTCTCAATCTGTTCTGTTTTTACAACATTTATAGTATCAACTCTAGGTGATGATGTTGACAACATGTTCTCGTTAAAAACCTGCTGCTCTAGTGAACTTTCAAAGTCTGCAGTACGTTTTGGTATCTTTGACGGTGTCTGACAGGAATCGGAGTCTACATGATCTACATGTTCTGCTTCAGCTGTGTTTCTGTTATTATTGGTGTTTGCTCTACATATTTGTGAAAGATAATCATCTCCTTCTGTTTCACTGTCTATAATTTGGATCATATTGCTTCTACTGATCCCATCCTGGTTTGCTTGATCCATTTCATCTGCAAAAGCAGAGTTCAAATAGGCTGGTGTAAGGCATTGTAAATTGAAGAAAGTAACATTGAGAGAAGACTATCAATTTTGATTAATAAAACTTAATAGGCTTTTTTTTAAATTCTTTGTTATGTAAGCCTTTCATTCATAAAACAAATCTGCAGTAGACAACTTTGAAAACATCAAGTTAACAAAATGGAAATTCTCTATGCAATGTTATTACTATAAATGAAAGTACAAGTATTGAAATAGAGTTAAAAATATTGTGATAAAGGAGAAATTGCTAATCATTCGATCCCCTTTGAAAAGGCCTTTTTTACACAAGAGTATTCTCTTCTGTATTGAAGTTGTGGTAATGAACGTTTGTTGACAGATTCCAGTTTGTCTTTGAAAAAATGGTTGTGGATCCCATACTGAGAACTCCTATTCTGAAACAGGTTACAGGTCTGATAAGTCCCTTGTTTACTTGGTCTAAAGTGGGAGGAAATAAATATGTCATGTAAGACATGGAATTTTGTGAGGAATCCGCTGTGGTCGAGTGGTAAGCGTTGGGGATTTTGAAACCGGGTGTCCCAGGTTTGATCCCCAGTTGCTGCACTACTGTCATGGTGGAGTGCCCTTGGGCAAGGCACATTTTCTAGCCTAGTACTGGTGTGTTTACCCAGGGATCATGAATAAGTGAACTGTCGCTGTGTTATAACTGAAATAATGTTGAAAGCGGCGTTAAACCCAAATAAATAAACAAGACGTTATACCATACCATAGTCGTTTGACCCTCGGAGGTTTGGCCAAGACTAACTATTTGCCAACAATTGATTGATTGATTAATTGGTGTTTTACGCTGCTTTCAACAATTGTTCAGTTAAGTAACGACGTTTCCTTGGTTAGTTACCAGAACTACTATTAACTTAGCCATTACTAATATTTTTTTAAAGTACCATGCAAACAAAGGAAGCCAAGCCAAGTCACACAAAACTCGTCCTTCGAGGATTTTGAAATTAATTGCAATAAATATCAGATTGCACGAACATTGTTGGTTATTGAGAATACTCGATCTCCAGAGGAATTGTGCTTTTATCCTCATATATGGTGTTTAATATCAATGTGTATGTTAATGTGCCATATTGAGCGGTTGAAATGTCTTTCAATATCAGATGTTGTTTTGAAACCACGAAACGGTACGTTTAAATGAAATATATATATATATATATAACATATATACTGCTATTTAATCTACAGGAACAGTTGCGTGTGAAAATATCGTTTTTTGTTATACCTTTGACGGTCTGGTCTGTTCGTATACAAAACCAGACGATACCAACTCGTGTATCAGCACTGTTACTAGTTGACAATTAATCATTTCGCAGCCAAAGTTTGCAATCAATGCAGAGATTCAGATGAGGTAAATAAGTAGGTGAAATATATAGATTGTAAATTAAGACGTTGATGAGACGAATAAAACGTTACAGTGAAAAGGAACACATATTCTTATTCTTAAAACTGTTATTTATCTTGATGCTATATTTTAATCTTTAGAGCAATCGATCAATGCAATATCGTAGCAGGCTTGATCAACATCTTAGATCAAGCGTTAATCCCTAATGTATCAGTCGTAAAATTAATCACAAATTCAAACTGCGATTATTTACTAGTTTGCTATTATCCTTTCATCCGGGCTTTTTCATAAAACGCCTTTTTATAAAGCAATGTATGTAATCATTTTCTACAATTGAAGTAAGACTACGACTGAAATCAACGTTTATTTTAATACTGACATGAATTACCATTATTCGAGAGCGACTTACAAACTTACAGAGACTGTTTAATGTGCTATACAAATGAAGCCCTCGACAAACACAACGTAGATCACATTGCCTAATGCAAAGACTGATTATAGACTTAATAAATATTTAACGGGCGCGCTGTGTTTGCTTTAGTTTTAATTGATTGGTCAAACAAACCCGGATTTTAAAGTTAAAAGTTCCATCAGGCATAATATTTATCGGTATTTTTTTTTATATCATTCATGGACATTATTGATATCAAATCGTTCATTGGCAAATTGTTCATTTGCATCACGAATTTGACAGTTATAAATTATATCCAAGGGTATTCTGAATTTTACCTATGTGACAACTTTATTATCGCTTGCATAAATTATTTGAATTCAGATGATATACGTTAGAAAATGGCCACGTCACACAAAAACCGACCTTTACATGGTCAAATCAGCGCAGCAAGAAATGAACTTTTATTCTTCGCAATCGTGTCTTAAAATCACTCTGGGAATATTCTGAAAACAATTATGACAAACCTCAGACTGTTTATTGAACACATATAAGTTGATAGTAATTCATAAATCCGAGAACGTATTTAAAGCCACACCGTTCGGCATGCATGGCAAATAAAGCATCAATTTACTGACTAGAATATCTGTTCCCGAAACCTAAAGAGACAGCGTGTACGGTGTACACACACACCTATCATTGTGCGTATAATGTTTAAAATAAACAAGGGAAATAGAATCCGAATAAATTATAATTATGTTATATAACCATACTGTATGTTTACTTTTAAAATAATTAAGGTTTATGCAAATACATCCGCTAACTAGAGGATGGAAACAGTAGGCGGAAACTTTACTTATTTAATACTTGACATCATTAATACTCTTTAATTATCAAATGTTCGACCACTTAGTACTAATGATATTAATGATATAAACTATTATAAAGTGTTTCACTGACTTTCTTCACTTTGGAATATACACAGATTATACTGTTTAAGTTTCTGTTTTGAAGCAAGGATCAGCGCCAATAGACTCGCCATCAAGTTCATTGCACCAATGGGACTTAAACTTAACGCAATGCAGTTACACGATTAAACGCGTGCACTCCCTTTAAGTTGTTTAATTGCTTGGTATTTCGCGCCGATTTTAACAATTTTCCAGTTATACCAAGGCGTTTGCCGAGTAAACTACCTGTATTACTGGTTCGTTCATCCTGATTCTGGTGAGTCGGTAGTAACGCTAACCCTACAATCCTGAGCGATCTCGGACAATGTTCATTTCCTAGTACTAGTTGATTGATCCAGGGACCATGAATAAGTGATCTGTCGCCGTGATATAACTAAAATAATGTATAATCCCAACAAAACAACCAACCAAAAGCATCAGTCGTACTCCCTCTGTGGCAAAGTTTAGAGCACCGACCCGAAGAGCTTGACACATAAAAGTTGGAAAACAAAGTCGTTTTTCAATTAAGGCAGTCGTGATTACGGCAATAACATTACAACTGATCTACTGGTGTCAGTACAGGCATCTACATTACAACTGATCTAGTGGTGTCAGCACAGGCATCTACATTACAACTGATCTACTGGTGTCAGTACAGGCATCTACATTACAACTGATCTACTGGTGTCAGTATTAATAAGCTCCGGTAGCTCAGTCGGTAGAGACGCGGATTGCCAATCTAGGGGTTCTGAGTTCGAACCTTAGCTCGGCCCACATTCTTTCCGATTTTTGGCAAAAGCCACTGTGACAAGCGTCATTCGTCATGTCAGCCAGTTGCTTGGAAAGAATGTTGTGTTGGGTGCTGGTGTGAGAAAACCAGGAACATAGGAGTAGATGAACTGGCCTTCGTGATATGACTGAAAAAATGTTGTTAAACCCCAATCAGTAAACCAATCAATTAAATCAAATCCATTGATAAGCTTAGCGAACATATGTCAAGGAAACGCTGTGATATGGTTGAAATACCACCGATGCGTCGAAAACTCCCAATTCAAAATACTGTAAACAAACAATCGGACAGAATTGTGTTGTAAATCAAAGCTCAAAGGGCAACGAAGGGATTATCATGTACTACAAACGATTGTAGTATCGGCCGACTGTATCAATAAACGCATTATCCAACTACATTAGCGTGTATTGGACGCTAGAGTGATGTTTGACTTGGCTATTTGGTTCTAATTATATACGATACAACCTATAAATAATAATAATGACCAGCTTTACCTCAAATTTCGCTGATCATGAGTGTGATAGATTGTTTTATTGTATTCAATGGTCCATACAGTACAGTACTATATTAAGAGCTCTAGCTAATGTGGGTGTTTCACATGCCAAAATTCTTATTTAACTGTGAGACGACTCTTTTGAGTACCCACATCATAGGGGTTCATAAGTGAGATATAGGTGAAAACATATCACTTTACTATTCCTTATCTAGTAGTTTACATATTGGATCGGTTTCGTCATATATCCCTTACATATCAGGTTTACTCAATTGACGAGCTAATCACAAGAAAACTATCATTCTTTTTTTATCACGTTCGATATGTGCTTCCTGGAGACTTAACCAGTACTCGCGCCGTTTGAGTTGATGAAATCCCAATCTCAGAACCCGCTCATCATGGAACTCGAACCCGGTACACTTAGTTCGAGAGCCGACGTTCTATCACTGCATCACTATATTCCACAATAATATGCTTATATTGTCAGTTTCAGACCATAGCAGTTCTCAAGAGATTTCTATTGTCTTTGTTCAACTTGTAAACAGGAAGGATACCGATACCGAATGTGCACACTGATCTGAGCACCAACCGTTAAAAAGACAAACAAAGTGTGTTTCAGTGTGACGTGACGATTTGTTATTTATTGACCACGTGACGATTTATTGTTTATTGACCACGATGACCACGATGTGATATTGACCACGATGTTGACCACGGTATTGGCCACGATATTGATACAGTTTGCAACAACTTACCCGTACAAGTACCGACAGTATCTTCACAACTCATTGGTCGATGTATTGTAATCTAAAATATGGTTTCATTGGTGCAAACTATTTAAAAAAAACCTTACTTATCTAATAAGGGAAACGACAGTTTCAGATCATTGCCATGTGTGCAAACCGCGATACAAGAATTGATTATAATTGGCCACTAGTAGGAAGCAAAACCGTATCAACCAAGCTAGGTTGTACGCCTAAAACAATAGTTAGGTCTCTTGAATATACGTGGTTCGTTTGATGTCCAATGGTCTTACATTTGCTGGGTTGACGGAGCCCAAATCAGTAAAAAATATTAAGCACACAAGTCGAAAAAGTAAATATCAACGATTAAAAAGTGGTGCTTTAACATCCTTTAGTGTAGAACACAACAAGCTATGGCGAATCGTTTCATATGTTGGAAGAAAACTCTACTTTGAAAATAAATGTTTACCCAAATGTTAATAAAAAGACAGATCAAAACATTTTACACATAAACACTATTGCAGACAATATTTACACAGCTTGGTAAAGGACTTTCAACGTATTTGTGTTGCTACATCAGAAAAAGTCATCTCATGGGGAAACCGTTAAGAAAACTTGTTTTGTGTTTATGTCAAATGGATAATATATATTTAGAAGTCGCTTATATTAAGCAAGAGCTTCTTGTTTTAAGCAACACTATGGTGTAATCAGTCACCTAAATTACACAACCATCTGCTGTTAGCTGCCAATTGTTCTTATTAACCATCGTTAACGAAATGGGGTTTTAACCAGATCGTTTTCATATGATGTGACTCGAAAGTCGGAAAGAAAGTATCTTTAATGTAGTAATATGAATTTTAACGATCACATAAAATCTATGAGGTGGTCAATAACAAAGGGAAAATGTTGGTGTGGTAATAAAGATAAGAACAATGGAAGTAAATGTAGGTCTATGCACATGGGCATATATTGTTTTGAGTTTACCCCTTCCGACATGCACTCAATCCGCACCAGAAAACGTTGAACTCATCTTGACAAAACTATGGTCATTATATAAAAATGAAAGTGTGATTGATGAATGGAAATGAAACACACTGGAGCAAAATGAGAAAATGCTCAATGTGAGCTATTTATTATTTTGCCACAATCTTTTCAAAGGGCCTCTGTTGCAGAGCCGTCAGAAAACGTTTTGTTATGGGAAACAATACTGCGCAAATCTTGCCAAACCTTGTCGTGGCAATAGCCCTTAACAATCTAATGCCACGACAAGGTTTGGCAAGATTTGCGCAGTCTTGTTTAATGTGTCCCGCCAACTATCAGGCGCTGTGTTAAGTCAATGAGGTGTCCACGTGTTACGTGTTCCCAGTGACCCGCATTAGGCGGTCATAGGTTGCATATAACAGGCGAACCGTTCACGACAGTTACAGGAATATCCCATTCGTGTTTAATTATTCACACTTTTAATAAACTTGTTACATGTAACTAAGTTAAATATGACGCTCGCGGCATATCATCTTAGTTAACTCGTTTAATAAAAGTTTTACTAAATAAACACTCATTAAATATCCTCTTTTTGGGTGTATGTGTCAAGCCACCTATAGTGTCTAAATAGTTTAAGAGAACTTACACAGGTTCTTCTGATAAATGGCATTACATGGCACCAACTTTATGCCATATGACTGTTGCAATGTGTTGATCGGGCTGTGTGCCGCTAATTGTCGCGCATTAATGCTAAGCAATGCGAGAGCAACATCAGAGCAAGTGTCAACGCCGCTTTTGCAGATAATTCGCACGACGAAGTACACATTATATGCCACGTGACTGTTGTGTTGGCCGGGCCGTGGGCCAAATGGATGAACAGGTGGAGACCAACATTCGTGCAAGTGTCAACGTAGCTATATGCTTACGAGTAATGTATGCAGTAAATTAAACTACGTGTCAACATAACTATACACTTACGTGTCAACATAGCTATATACTTACAAGTGAAAGTGCAGTAAATTAAACTTACTCTTTTTCGAATTTCTGGAGAACACATATATTTTGATCCTACGACTCAACATTGTTAAGGTTCATTTAATTTCAAGCTTTCTGATGACATATTGAAAGATACCAGATGAATATACATTGTATTCCTAGAAGCTCCTTAACTCATATTGGGGTAATTGCCAGGAAATAACGAATGTCTTTACTAATTGCATATGGAAGGTCGGTTTTCCTGTGACGGGGTTCTTTCAATTGACACCTAACACTTTATTAAAAAGACAAACAAGGCGTTAACTTTGCATATATTTAACTGTTATATATTCCCTTTATAAATTTGGGAATACGCGTGCAAGTTTGAATAGAAAATCTATCGTCGCAGGAATGTATAACTCATCTTATTTGTATATTACCCTACATTATCATAATCTGGTTGATTGTCGCTGTCGTTAACCGTTTTCTCTTTGCTCATGGCACTTGACACATCCACAGCAGACGATGTTTGCAAACAGTGTCGGAAAAGACAAAGAACTCATTGTGTAAGTACTCCGATCACTTAAAACACTTAGATTGCCCAATATGATTTACATAAACTAATGAGTAACGTCAAGTACTTCACCTGAAGAGCGCCATCTCATGACAGAAAGAGATCAAACAGACCAACACAAGTTTTCACATATGTTTTATCTGGTTTTGGTCCATATGTTAGCGTTTATAAAATATCAGGACCGCCTCGGTGTTGAATTGGTAGAGCGTCCGCCTCGGTGTTGAATTGGTAGAGCGTCCGCCTCGGTGTTGAATTGGTAGAGCGACCGCCTCGGTGTTGAATTGGTAGAGCGTCCGCCTCGGTGTT
>JAUELF010274855.1:0-10684 GCA_031471495.1 Clinocardium nuttallii | reverse complement strand
CTCGTTTCGAGCAATTTCTTCTTTTGTCACCATGTTTTCAAAAAGCTGTCAGCTGCAGAGGTGCCAGAAAGCGTCTATATGCGGGAAAACGTTAATTGAATAATAATATAAAACATGATTTTAATCTGTATCAAAATCCTTTTCTATTTGTTTTAAGCTGTTCCTACATACGTCACATCTGCATCAAATCACTTTGAAAACATCTAATTAATTACACTGACAGTCTCTTAAAATGAAAGATTATTCAATAGTTTAAACCTCAATGCAAAGGGAAAAATTGCTTATGATGAGCAATTTCTCCTTTTGCAAGACTGTTTTCAGAGGTTGTTTGTGTCAAAATGTGTCTGTCAATTGGAAAGGTTTAATGTATGTAAAAGCAACTCATTTCATAGACATAAAATGTACATAGGTTGTATAAAGCTAGATAACAATGTACCTAAATTGTATAAAGCTAGCTTTCCCCTCCCATTTTTTTGACAACTTAAAAGATACCTATATTTGAGCTGTGCTCTGCTAAAACCATCACTAGTTTATCATGCTTAGTTGCTTACCAACCTTTTCTCATCCTCAAGGGGGAGTTTCATGATCTCAAAGTGGGAGAATTGGGTTTGAAGTGGGAGATTTTCTGCATGGTGGATTTAACTGTAGAAACTTTCACAATAGAACAGAATTTATGCAGGAGACAATACTTTCAATATTTATAGGAAAAGAATAAAAAAAAAACTCATTTAGAGAATGTTTTCTATTTAACAGAATATTTTCAGCTCTATGTTAGCATTTTTTGGCATGTTTTCAAATCCATGCATTGGTATTTAAAAATCTTTTAACTGTGGTTAATTTAATTAGACATTGAATGAAAAAACTGGGTACCAATGGTATCTTTTGTTAAACTGATGACACAATTATTACGCAATCATTTAGTTAAACGACACACTGTTTTCAACTTGTTGAAAGAAAGTGTCTTTAATCAGTGACAATATGTTAAGAAGTGGATGTTAGAAAATGGTTGTAGTAAATTTCAGTACAAATAATAAAAAAAGGAGGGTTGGTAAGCATGGTATTTTTGTAATTACAATTCATTTCATAGACATACAATGTGCATACATTGTATAAAGCTAGCTTTCCCCTTCTGTTCCTTTAACTTTTTTTTTACAAGAAATACAGATCTATATTTATGCCCTGCTCTGCGAATAAACCAACATAAGCATATTTATATCAAGTACAGATAAGTCTTTTCAACTCATCCATGTTATTTAACCCAAATTTTCACTGTTTGCCAATAGTTTCTTGAAAGTCTGTTGGCTAACAATGCAGATCCAGATACCTCTTCGCTCCGAGTGGAGCATAAGGTCGCCACAATATTTCGCCATCCAGTTCTGTATTTAGCCTTTGTTTCAGCTCCTCCCCAGGTCATGTCAAGCTCTTTCAGTTTTGTTTCAAGAGCTTGAATCCAGGTGGTTTTGGGTCTTCCTCTTGGTCTCTTCCCCTGGGGTGTCCATCTAAGGGCTATCCTGGTTATATTGGATACTGGCATCCTGAGAACATGCCCAGCCATCTGAAGCGCCTCTGTTGTATTTCTTTGAGCAGATCCAGATGGGAAGGCTTATCTAGGTCTGCATTTGTAGCAAATGCCCTGTGGTTGGTTTTGCTGGAGTGCTGCTCCCTTGTTTTTTATGAACAATTTTTCATTGAAAATATTGTAAGAAGAACCATAACATGTGTGTTATAGTCAACAAAGACTAAAGCCAACCTTCATAATACTGATAATTTGTGTTACAATTGTAAGTAACACTTTCCCACATACAACAATCTGATAATTTGTGTTACAATTGTAAGTAACACTTTCCCACATACAACAAGCTGATGCAGATGACTTTGAAAACATATCAAGGTAAAAATATGGAAAAGCCTCTATGGGAATAAAAGTATATTTATTGGATAAAGTTGAAAATATTGTCATAAAGGAGAAATTGCTCATGATCATGATGAGCAATTTCTAGTATATTTGCCATTATATTTTATTTCAAACATCCACTGTTTAGATGCATCAAATTGACTCGGCATTTGGTAAAGATTTATGACAAATTAGGGATGTTTGAATAGGGTGACAAAACATGTAGTCTTTTTGCAAAGATAACTGATCTCTCCTTGCATAGCGATATATTTATAATAAAATAGAATATTAAATAAAAATGTGTCCTACTATAATTGACTTCAAACCTGTTTGGCTGAAAAGTTCTATTTCATGAATATAGCTGGCCAAAAAGCCCTAGATCAAATGTCGTAGGCCAAAACCTCTGTTGGCCGTAACCTCCTCCAACCCTTGCTGTGCATAGAGGTAAACTGATAACAATTCCAGAAGGTTGATTTTTACATGGGCGAGGCTGCCATTTACCATATATTTACATTGTAGATGATTGTTTGCCAGATGCTTATATAGGTGTGATACTTTTCAACACATATCCCCATGCTTTTTTTAGATGTGCCTAATGGAACCTTTGATTTATATTTCTTCAATGCATATTATACCATGTTTTTTTGTATGCAAGCTAGCTATTGTGTAAATTTGTGTTCTAGATGATTCTCTCATTCCCACATGCAAACGAATTTGCAGCAGACGCATTTTCTCACAATGTTTTTAACTCTTTACAATAATTATGCTTTCAAATATATAAATTGTTCATATTTTCAAAGTCTGCTGCAGATTTGTTGCAATTTGGAAATTGTTATGCTAGTTAGATTTGTCTTAAGAGAGATCTTGTTTAACCCTATGCTGTTGGGGAGTATTTTCAAGGACATAAATCCCCTTTTACTTCTCTAAACATTGTACTGTATACAGCTGAACCTGTGATAAAACCCACCCTGGAATAACAATTCCCTGTCTATAGCGACCATACTGTTAGTGTCCCGAATATTCATTTTCTGTATAAATGACCTGGGTCCAATTCCACCAACCTTACTTAGTGTTAAGTAATACTTAAATACTTAAACGAAAAATTTATCATTTTTGTTTTTCTTATATTTTGTAAATTATGAATTGTGGGATGTATATAAGTAGAGAACTATATGACCAAAATAGTTACTTTTCTGACTAAAAAAACCCTAAGAAGAAATGGAAAGTTTTGGCATTTTTATTAGAAAAACAAAAATGATGAAATTCGCTGTTAAGTATTTAAGTATTACTTAGCGCTAAGTATCGTTGGTGGAATCGAGGCCTGGTATTTAAAGACCACCTGTGAACAAAGACCATATTGTTCACTTCCCATGGATGGTCTTTAAAACACATTTTGACTGTATTTATAAAATGATTAAAGCTCTACATTTGCCCAATAAAGAGAACTAGTTGTAGATAAAGGAAACATGCTTTCAGCAAAATATCAAATTATTGTTTGAAACCAGAATATTTTACTATTGATTTTGAACTAATGTGATATTGAATTGATTTGAATGTAAACAAAATTCTTACTTATGTTTTATTTAGTATAGTATATTCTGAATTATATTTAACTAGTTGATGCTTTCTATTTATTTAACTCTTCCCCTCATACATATGATGTTTGATGCCACTGAATCAAAGTGTGAAATTATTGTAAAAAAAGAAAATGACAAGCAATTAACACTTTCATGACATGGTTTCCTATTCTGTTTGGATATAAAACATTTTCAATTATCTGGCAATCTATCATCTTCTTTCATTCAGATGCTTTGGATAATGACAAGACTTTTTAGTGTAAGATATGCTACAATGGAAAGGGTTAATCCTTTCCCTCATTTAATAAATCTGCAGCAAATGACATTGAAATTTTGAAGCAAATATTTTAGAACATTTCTACAAAAGAAAGTGTAATTATTGAACAGAGTTTCGAAAATGATTGTATATTGGAAAATTGATCATTATGAACCTTTTCTCTTTATACTAAAGTGTTTTCAAATGTCAATGGCTGCACTTTTGTCAAAATGTGTCTTCATTGGGAAAGGGTTAAGATTCTTTTTTATGTTTTATCAGTAAAACATTTTGAGATAAATTGATTGACTGTCCATTTTGACAGAAAACTGGTGATGGGGATGCAGTGATCAGAAGAAACTCCTTAACAACTCTACATCCCTTACCAAACACAAGTTCTTCACCTCAGTTTGAGAGACAGAAAACTGTACCTCATGGATTCAATGTAAGTAGTCGTTTCAAATTCTTAATTACAACTCTGATTATTGAGTTCAAATTCTTAATAATATGTCACATTCCCAATGAATGTGAAATTCTTGATATTAAAATTTAATGATTTTTAAATTCTTAATAACATTCTTAATAATTAAACTTCATGAATTTCAAATTCTTAATTGCAGACCTCAATGCATCTCACATTCTTAACCCTTTCCCTCATACGACATTTCACTAAATGTGGAAAACACTGCAACAGATGGCTTTTTGAAAACCTAGTGACAAAAGAAGAAATTGCACAAAACGTGCAATTTCCCTTTTTGCCACAATGTTTTCAACTTTTTGTCATAGGTTATCCATTCAATTATAGAGATTTTCTATGTTTTGACAAAACTGTTCAAAGTCGTCTGCTGCAGAATTGTCGTTTGAGGGAAAGGGTTAAAACACCATATAAATAAATAAATAGCATTCAATCCTCCTACCTTTCTTTCCTGTGCCAATTCTTGTTTGTCTTATAATTATTTTCTCAGGGTTGGTATAGAAGGTTATTACTGCCTCAGTGGTGTAGAGATTGAGTGTCTGTCTCGGGTGTGGGAGGTAGCGAGTTCGATCCTCAGCCGGGTCATACCAAAGACTCTAAAAATGGTAGTAATGGCCGCCCTCCATGGGGCTCAGTGTTTCTGGGTTAGCATTAATACTGACTGGCTAAAGTCAGGATAAATGGACCAGTAGCCCTGGTAGCTCACCAAGGAAATGTTGTGTTAAAATCATTTTGAAGGTTTCTTTTTAAAATGAAATCGATATAAAAAGCAATTAAGTCAAACTGCTTTAATTGACAGGAAAAGGGGCTGGTGACATATTTTGAAGAGACCTGGATTGCAGAAAAAGAACAGAGAAGACATTCTATAGAGAGAGAGATCGAAATTCAGGAGTCTGAGTTATACAGTAAAAACAAACCACCTCCACTTTTCTATGGTATGTAGAGTTCTATTTAACCCTTTCCCACTTACAACAAATCTACAGCAGATGACAATGGAAAACCTCGATAAATGGAATTATAATTATTCAAAAGAGAAGAAAACAATGCGGCAAAAGGAGAAAATGCTCTTTTTTTGCCCTAATGTTTTTAAGAGTAGTCTGCTGCATATAGGTCAAAATGTGTCTACAAGCATGAACGGGTTAATTTACAAACCTGATTCTTATATCACCTATTTGCAAATAGGGTTCCTTTTTACTTTGATAGATTTGTAGGTACATTTTCTTAACTCCATATGCTTTGAAATTAGAAGAGTCAACATTTTCTTATTGATTATATGTTGACCCTTTCCCAATAAATAGATCTGCAGCACAAATATTGAAACAAAAAAAAGTTGGGAAAATCTTCATAATTTAAATATGGTTAGTGCAACAATGTTTTCAACCTTTCTCAGTAATTTTACCTACAATTGTAGAGATCTTCCATATTTTAAGTAGCCATTTTCAAAGTTGTCTGCTTCAGATTTGTTGTTTTTTGGAAAGGGTTAAAGATGGAAAAAAGACTTTATTTACTGTAGAAGTATTTATTTGTCAATGGTATCCATGGTTCCACCAAATAAAAACATCAACATTATGAAACACCAGTAGTTGTTTTATGGCACCTCCAACTTCCTTGAAAAAATGCAGTGTTTCATTTGGAAGAACATACACAGTCGAAAAGTTTTATTTTGGCATATCTGCTTATTTAAGACATTGATGATTCAAAACACTTAACCCCTTCCCACATACAGAAATATCTGGAGCAGATGACTTATAATAATATAATGACACAGACATGAAAATTCTCCATAAATCAGCATTCTATAATTAAAGAGTTGAAAACATTATGTCATAATGAGAAATTGTTCATCTGTTTCCAAAAGTTGTCTGCTATGCTGTAAGACAGCTTCTGTATTTGGGGAAAGTTTACAGTGTGATACAAATACTAATATTTCACCTGTAAATGACTTGCTTGAATAGGAAAATACTGTTTGATTACTTAACCCTTTTCCACCTGCAGACTAATCTAGAGGAGATAAATTTTGAAAACATGATGACAAAAGATGAATTGATGCTGCAGAAGCATCAGAAAGTGTCTATATGAGGGAAAGGGTTAAAAGAATATTGAACATTAAAGTTTAACCCTGATATATTTTGGTCACTCATTTAGGCATCCATGTTAACAATTTATTGTCATTCGTTTTATTCCATGAGTATCTAGCCAATCTAACTGAAACTTTGTGTATGTAAAAAAGTAACTTGTGGGAGTTTAAGGATTATAACTTCCTCTAAACCTCTAATAAAGGTTACGTAATCCTTTCCCTCATATAGATGCTTTCTTACGCCTCTGCAGCAGATGGCTTTTTGAAAACATAGTGACAAAAGAAGAAATTGTACAAAACGTGCAATTTCTCCTTTTGCCACAATGTTTTCCACTTTATGTCATAGGTTATCCATTTAGTTATAGAGATTTTCTTTGTTTTGACAAAATATGCTCAAAGTTGTCTGTTGCAGAATTGTCGTATGAGAGAAAGGGATAATCCCCATCAAAAACTCTCTGATAAATAACAATCTTTCCCATGCTTTACCTTTCCCTCAATCAAGGGCCACAAGAGGGCCAGCATCGCTCAATTGCCTCAGGCAAACATAAGTTCGCCATGGCCATATCAGGCAAAATCTGGTGGCCATAATGCATTTTTTGTTCAATCAATCAACATGGCTTGAAGATATCTGATAGAGGGTCGGTCATCCAAGGAACATTAATTTTCTACATAATATTTTGAAAATCTGCCAACAAATTTGAGGGGAATAGAATTTTGTTTCTTTTTCTTTTGGCTGCCATAGAATCTGGAGTTTTGGAGTGATCCAAAAAAAATAAGGAATTTAGGAGAGGATATTTGGAAGACGTTACCTATTTTATATTATACCAATCGGTCTAGTGGTTAAAGATGAGAAGGCGTAGCAAAAAATTAACTCGCACATGCATGCACAACAGAACCTCCACCATGACATAAGCATGACTTGCTTACAGCCAGTGGAGCTAAAAATATAAGAGCATGCCATAATTATGAGCCTCTGTGAAAATTAGCATCCAAAACATAATAGAGGGTGCAATGCCTGCATTCTACATGAAATATGTTTGGCACATCACTGTACACATACCATAACAGGTAAAAGGGTAAACCCTTTCCCACATCACTGTACACATACCATAACAGGTAAAAGGGTAAACCCTTTCCTACATCACTGTACACATACCATAACAGGTAAAAGGGTAAACCCTTTCCCACATCATTCAACAAATCTGCAGTAAACAACTTTGAAAATAAATTGTTAAAAACGTGAAAAATCTCCATAAATTAGAGTTCAATTATTAAATAGAATTGAAAACATTGTGGCAAATGTTTTGCCATAATGCCTTTAGAAGTCATCTGCTGCAGAGGTTGTCGGAAAGTATCTGTATGTGGGAAAAGGTAACAGTTGAAATAAACATGTATACTGAACAACATGTACCAAGTTATCATGCAGAGTAACCTAAAAAACATCATGACACTAGCAAATCATCACAAACCTTAGCCCTATCCCGGTCTTTCGTAGCCTCCTTGTCTTTGTCTAATTTAGGAGCATCATCTCCAGTTTTCCCAACATCCCGTGCCTCTTTAATAGGTTTAGCAGGGATGTCCGTCTTTGGAGCGGGTCGGTCATTTCTCTTATCCCTGTCTGATCGGCCGTAATCTCTGTCGTTTCGTCTGTAGTCTGACCTTACAGTGTCAGATTTCTGACTTAATGGCCTCACTCTGTCCCTTATAACATAAAATATATTCTTAAGTGTTAACCTCATGTGATCAATCTAGAGCTGTTTCAAAACTTCTTTTCAAATGTTTTCATGTTTTGTTAAGTTAAAAACATTGTGGGATGGAGAAACGGCTCATGTTGAATACTTTCCCACAATATTTCCACAAATCGTCTGCTGCAAGTGCCATAACTTATAAAACAGAGGAAATCTGCCCGTCATCTCTTTTCCACATTTTGCAAATCTGCAGCAGATGAATTGAAAAACATCAAGGTAAAATTGTAGAAAATCAAAATAAATGAAAGAACAATTATTGAATGGAGAAATTTCGCCTTTGTCTAAATGTGTTCAAAAGTCTTCTGCTGCAGATGTGTCTAAATGCATCTGCAGGTGGCAAAGTGCTATGAGAAATATACATTATAATATCAGTTACATATCTGGGCCTTCTAATCAGGTTAATAGTCTGCCTGTTGTTTCTGAATTCTGAAGAAAACGTTGTTGCAACAAGATTGAATATTCACTGAAATCCTGAAATAACATACAATAAATCTGCAGGACATTTAAAAACATAATATCATGAAAAATCTCTAGAATTAAGAGTTCAATTATTAAATAGAGTTGAAAACATTGTAGCAAAAGCAAAGATTGCTCATTATGACAGACAGACAGACATATGACATATAAGTGATGTACACCTCCCTGCCAAGACAGGTGACCTTATAATGATACTAACCTTGGATCATCCTTATATTTTCTATCATCTTTTCTCGGTGGTCCTGATCTCGATCTGTCATTGCGGTCTCTACAACAATAAAAAAAAAAGTAAATTGATTATTAACTTTAAATGCCAATTTAAGCAAGTTCTTATCTATGAAAAAAGAAGTTAATAGTGTAATACATGAACCTGTAAAAACATTAGGAAAATAGTTTTGATGATTATTATAAACATTGTGGGAAATGGCGTCTAAATTTGTTTGAATCAGTGACACATTAAAAACATAAATATAGAAATATCCCTTTGCCACAAACAGACACTTTTTTCCCATTTTGCTACAATGTTTTAAACTCTTTTCAATAATTTCATTTATGGTTATTTTCCAAATTTTTGCCTCGATGATTACAAAGTCGTCTGCTGCAGATTTTTTGTAAGTGGGAAAGGGTTACAAGATAGCATATATTACCTGTTCTTTCGTATCAAGAAACTCAAATTGAGCAATTTATCTTTTTTCCACAATGAATTCAATTTATCAAAGTTACACCACCAAATTTGTAGATGTTTTAATAGTGTTTTCATATGTTTTCAATGCAGATGTTTCTATAAAATATTGCATGAGGTAATGGGTTAAACAAACCTATAGTAATCTGATTCTCTACTCTGTCTTCTTTGTTCTCTCTCCTCCCTGTACGATTTGGGTCTTGGACGATCTCTGTCTGACCTGCGGTCATCTCTTGGCCTATCTCCCCTATCCCCATCTCTACTTGACCAGTCATCACGACCTGATCTTGGACGATCAGACTACAACATAATAACAATTAACAAGAGCTCTCCGAAAGACAGTGTGCTCGACTATTCTACCGCTTAAACAGAATTTCTAATTCAAATAAGAAAGGGGAATAATTTACATTACATGCAGGATAGAGTTTTCTAACTTGATAATTTACATACCGGTAGGTTTGATGGATGGGAAAGGTTGTATTAAGTGCCAATGCAATGCATCAAATAGTTACTGAGATATTGACTCTTAATGTAGTTGCACATAAAACTTTAACCAGAATTTCTTTTAAAGTAAAAAAAGGCCCATAATTTGCATTAAATACAGGCTAAGAGTTATTTTACTTGATAAATAACATAGCTGTGATGGTTGGAAAGCATTATAGAGAGTTTCAATGCAATATATCAAGTAGTAACTGAGGGTAATAAATGTACTTGCATGCAAAATCTTAATCAAGGTGTGAAGCCTACGCCAGGGTGAGTAGAATAGCTCTCAAATTCTCCGAATAGTCAAGCTAAAAACAAATCTGCAAGCAGTTTAGTGTAAAACCTCAGACAGTAAATGTTTAGTTGAGCGGTAAAAAGGGAAAGTGTTGAAATGGAAAAAAAATAAAATACTTTACTTTACTTTATCTCACCCTTCCCTTTCACGGACCAATGTTTTGACTTACCCTTCGAGAAGGAAAATTTCTTTAAGCATCATATTATTGTTCTTTCATTTTTTTGTAGGTAATCGGATGATCTTTACCATTCCCAAATACAGATGAAATGTAAATAAATCTTTACCTTGCTTTCATGTTACAAATATACATCACAAAGAAAGTCGTGACATAAACTTTTACATAATATCATCAGGCCAACTAATATCACCTTGTGGTTCGGAATAATATTTTTCAAATCTGAATGTTTGTAACTTTTTCAAAACAAGAGGACCATGATGGTCATAAATCGCTCACCTTATTTTAATGAAATCACATAACTTTCAATGTTCTTATCCAAGGAACATCTCAAGGGCTTGGCGTGAAACGGTTGTAACTAAAGTTGGTATTTTTTTTAAAAGAGTTAATCACCTCGCCATAAAGTCTTTATAAGCGTTAAATCATTTTTCTTGGTAAAAAATGCAAATTTAGGTGCCATTGCTCAGAACAAGCAATGGCACCTAAATTTGCATTGTTTACAAAGGGGTCAAAATTGCCCCTAAACCAGGGTTTTCAAAATAGGTTTT
>JAUELF010274844.1:0-10684 GCA_031471495.1 Clinocardium nuttallii | reverse complement strand
TTTACAGTAAAATATTTGTTGCTAATTTACTATCACTCAGGTGATCGATTTAGGGCCATCTTGGCCCTCTTGTTTCAAATGATATCACTTGCAGATATGTTAAAACTTTTTTTGTTAAATGATAAAATCTGTAACTTATACTATTACCTATAAAAAAGGATTTGTTTTAGACACAAATCAATTATCTCCATCTTGTTTTCTATCTTAAATGGTGGATTTATCCCATGGTCAATCAACCATTCTGTCATGGAATCATCTATGGTGTCTTTTTCCTGCAACTAAATTTGTTTGCAAGTGATGTATCTTTCATCATGTTTAAATACTACTTTCTCTCTGGAAAACTAACCAAGATGTACCAAAAACATAATCAGTGCATGTGTATAATTGAGTCAATCATCCTAAAGAAGCTTTTTCCTTAACTGAATTAATGATATTTTGATTACCTTGAGAAAAAAGGGATACATGTAAACTCTGATTTTCTTTGAAATACTAAAGGTCCTTTTTCAGTAAACTAGCTCATACAGGAAAAACCAACAGCTGACATGCGCACTGACAAACACAGGACCATGACATAAGCACTTAAAATGATATCTCTATAGTTTGGTATGCTTAAAGAATTACCTGTACCTGAAAGATATTTAAAGAGTGATTTGATCTATCATCCCAAGAACTGAATTATCTCTTTATAAATGAAAAATTATATTTTGGTCATTAAAACTCCAAATTCACAGAACATGGCCAATATATATATGTATATCTATGCCAACAGAATTTGACCAAGTATGAAAAAGGTTGGGTGACTAATAAACTTTTTCAGTATCTACAACAAATATGCAGCCAAAGATATTGTATTTGTATTGTAATTGCTTTGGAAAAAAACCCAAATTGTTACTGTAAAAAAAAGGTTGAAGACTTTGTGACCAAAACAAATCTTTCTTCTTTTTGAGTAATACATTCTTAGCCACATTGTTTGCTGTAGAGATGCAATTAGTAGTTGCTAGATAATGAAAAAATAAAACACCTTTTCCAACATTATACTTTCCTCATACGGAGCACTATCTTTTTCTAGTGGGAAACTTTCCTCATTCATAATCATCTGAATAACACCGGTTTTCAAAAAAGGAAAGCCTGGTCCACCATGTAGTAAACTCCATGTAATGCATCTCCCAACGAAAAAGTATTCCTTCCTTTCAAGTTTTTTGACATCATGTTGAAAAGTTCCGTTTTCTATAATGCTTTCCATTAATTCCCTCATCAAAAGACTGAAAAACATAAAAAATGCAGCATCCTTTCATTTCTTCAACAACTGTTCTTTAATTTTTAACAAGAGGGGCATGATGGCCTATATCGCTCATCTGAGCAATTTTGCAAGGAGGGACCAATATTGACCTGATATTTTTAGATTTTTCCTAGATATAAGCCTATGTTAAACATAGGGGCAGTAAAGTTTCACTGTAATGCAATGAGGGGTTATGGAGAACAAGAGCGGACAAAATGAAACTGACAAATGGAAATCTATATTCAAAACCTTAAAATAAACAAAGTTCTATGTTAACAAAATCATATAATAATAATGGACCAGTGAAATTATGTAAGATTATTATAGCCTGTACCTAAAATATTCACGTCTAAGACCACCATAGTCCTCACCATCCTCTCCAGTGAAGTTTATTTTAATAGGCGAGATAAAGTTGAACCCTTGGCGTGTCATGGCCCGTTTGGTTGACTCAACAAGGTTTTTTCTATGAATGAGAAGGAGTAAAGGCTCATTTTCTGCCACAGTCGTATTTCTCCACTTCCTCAACATATCCTCAAATGTAGCTTTAGGTCTGAAAAATTTGCCACAAAGAATAATTAGCATCTTCAATTTTGCTCAAATGTACCCAAGTACTTGTGATAATGAAAATAAACAGCAAAACATATCTGTAAGGGCATATTTGAAAACAAGAGGCCCAAGAGGGCCCGAACACTCTACTGGTTTCAAAAATATATTTCTGTTCTACTTCAAGGCAGATAGTCCTGGAAGCAATGATCAAACTTTTCCCTCCAAACTAGCCAACTATGCAATATTTCATTATTCAAGGGCAGATTACTCCTGATTGTACAAATTGAATGTGTAAGTAAGTTGGTAAAGATTGGATGAAAAACAAGGGCTCTATGCTCTCAACAAGACAAAAAGTTAACGATACATGAGACTGACAACAGACAATTGTTATCACATAAGCTCTTCTGTTGGATGGCAAGTAGAGCTAAAAGATATTGGCTGTCTAACACTTACCTAATACTTTCGTTTAAGGCCAGTTGAAGATCAACATCATTATCACTTGTTAGGTCATAATCAACCTCTAAGCAGACAGTTTCAACACTGCCGGTGTCAGATGCTGAATCAGATGCTGAATCACATTGTAGGTGTATCAGCTGTTGAGTGGAAGTTCCTAGTGTATTCTGTGTAGAAGTGCCTGGTGTATTGTGTGTAGAAGTGCCTGGTGTGTGCTGTGTAGAAGTGCCTGGTGTATGCTGTGTAGAAGTGCCTGGTGTATTGTGTGTATAAGTGCCTGGTGTATGCTGTGTAGAAGTGCCTTGTGTGTGCTGTGTAGAAGTGCCTGGTGTGTGTTGTGTAGAAGTGCCTGGTGTGTGCTGTGTAGAAGTGCCTTGTGTGTACTGTGTAGAAGTGCCTTGTGTGTGCTGTGTAGAAGTGCCTGGTGTATGCTGTGTAGAAGTGCCTGGTGTATGCTGTGTAGAAGTGCCTGGTGTATCCTGTGTTGAATTGGCTAATGGATGTGTGTCACAAATGTGTTCAACCTGCCTGTTTCTCACCTACAAAGAAATGCAAAATATAAAACAAGATGTGCTTGTAAACACACAAATGCCCCCAAATGGCAGCTGAGGTAAAATGGATATTTGACCTTGACTGGATATTTGACCTTGACCTTGGCCAGATGACCTTGAGGGGGTAAATAACTTATGCATATTGATGAAAGCTAACTGCATGCCAAATATGAGCACTGTAACTTTCAAACTGTGGAAGTATAGGCAATCTTAAGTTTAGCAGACAGATGGACACAGACTGACAGACAGACAGGAGTAAAACAATATGCCCCCGATCACTTGCGAGTGCATAATAATGATCACATTATGGAATGAAATATGATCCCCATTTGAAGATTAGAACTTTTCCACAGACAAATGTAGACGTTTCATGTGTAATTTCCATTCAGAACTCTTCTGCCACTCCACAAAGCAATCAGAATGTATACAAACTATACATGGTAATTTTTGTGGTATGCTTATGCTTATATTGGTCTCCTTTCCAACAAGACAATTTTCAGCTTTTCCCTACACAAGTCTGTGTAAAACTGCAAACCTCCAGAGTGGGGCATTTGTTCATGCCACAGCAATAATTTCAATAACATTAACCTGTACAAGACCACTAGATGAAGCTACACTTTGGTAGCAAGTGGTTTCCAAAAAGATATTGTTAAAATATTTTTCATATATGAACCTATGTAAAACTGTCACACTACGGTAGGGGACCTCTTTTTAAACCATGGCTAAAATTTTCACAAATTTAATAGCGGTCTACTAGAAGAAGCTGCACAATAAATTTGGTAGCCACATTACCTTTTGATCTGGGAGGAGAAGATTTTTAAAAGATTTTAAAATTCCTATTTTTGGTTCTGCATGGAATGTATTTCTTTGAATAAATCTGAAAGAGCTACACCAAAAAAACAAAAACCATTCCTGTAGGCTGTAAGGTCTGATTGCAATCAGCCATATGGTTCAGAAGGAGTCGATGTTTTAAGTTAAATGTTAACGACAGACGGCAGACAAAAAAATAAGAATAGATCACCTTCAGCCTTCAGCTCGGGTGATCTAAAAATGAGGAAACTTTTAAAGAGTGTGAGATCTTGTAAATTGATGGCTATCATCTTGTTTTACTTTAGGACTATTCCAGTCAAATATATGTCCCACCCCAGGAAGGCAAAATAAAGAAATTCTGCAGGGGGTCGGGGCAGGTCTTTTTCTAAGAAGGGTTCATTAAATAAACTTCTGAAGGGGGTTGGTCCACTCTGAAAGTGCCTTCCTGGGGTGTGACATATGTTTTACTGGAATAGCCCTTACCAAGTGTATGTGATTCTGATGACGTCTTCTGTTAAGCAGCACTGTTGGAGTCCCAAGTTCATAGAAATCATCATCCTGTAAAATTATTAATTACACAATACAATTTCTTTATTCAGACCATGTTACAATGTACAAGATGATGATGCATGTATATTAATCAAGTACATGTAATTCAATTAGGTAAATGAAGTATGTATCCACTATCCCTACTGTATATATAATCTGTACTTTGACTTTTCCACCTTGTTCTAGACTGATGGTGGGATAAAAGATTGGTAGGATAAAGCATTGGTACAACTATTTTATTGACAGCCTTAACAATAGATGTAAACCTTGCTTTGTACCATGTATGAGCTCAACTTGTAACCGTGTTCAACTGGAGAAGCATATTTAGTATCCGAGACCCCTTCACATCTGTGTACATTCATTAGAACTTAATAAAATAGCTTTTATGTAATTAGCATAGAAAGGGGCAGTTTCTTAAATTCTGGTTTGGTATTCAACTCTGACAAAACAAATTTTTTTTCAAAATAATAAGCGCCAGACTCTCACCCGGGACACCAGGGTTTCAATTCCCGCCTTCGCCAGTCATGGTGGAGTGTCCTTGGGCAAGACACATTTTCCTTAATCTAAGTACTGGTTTTCAACCCAGGGACCATGAATAAGTGAACTGTTGTCGCAATATAAATGATAAAATGTTGAAAAAGCATAAATACCATTCAAACAAATCAAAATAATAAATCTGCATAGGTTAAGGAAGCATTCTGTGAAACAGCCTTTTAAACTCACCATCGTAGAAGAATTACCGAAGTTCTACTGTATATAGAACTCAATAAAGGGTAAATGTTACTTCTCTCGATTTTTTTTTCTGCTAAATTCATAACAATATTGTATAAAAATTTCCCATTTAACTCTTTGTCATGGTAATGCTTTTGCAAACAGAGCAGACCCAGATCTGGTTTAAACTTCTCTATTTGCCTGTTGAAATTTTGTGGGAAAATAGTCTAAACTACTGTTCTAAGCAATTACATTCTTTGTTCTGTGTACCAAAATGACTATTTTCAGTTGAATAATTATGGCGTGTCAAGATCTTGCAAAATTAGTGAACAAAGAAAGGTTACTTAATAACAATCAGGAGCTTTAGAAACAAGAAAATTTAGAGCTGTGAAATAAAAACTTACGCTTCCATCTGAATTTTCATCAATTTGATTAATTTTTTGTATCACTTCAACAACTGCAGTTTCGTGTGCTGTTGATTCCACCTACAGTGTAAAATTAAGACAACTATACATCTTGAACACTCAAATTCTATACCTAAATAGGTGTCTTTGACCTGACAGAGGCAAGCATTTTTTTCAGTCATGCCTTTGCTTTTTGATGCCTTTGGAAATAGAGTAGACCCAGGTCAGCCAGCTCCTACAGGAGCTGTCCGTTCAGGGTCTGCTCTGTTTGCCAATTAAAATATGGCAGATTAGAGACCCATACCACTACTGGCATAAGCATTTGACTTCTCTGTTATATGTACCGAAATTCTTAATCATTTAAATAATCATTGTGGTGGAGTTTTGCATAATTACTGAACAGGCAAAGGGTTTTAAACAAGTTTGAAAGACCTTCCTCAAGGAATATTCCTACAATTTTGATTGGATACCATCAAGTATTTTAGGAGGAAATGCTGCTTCACCCTTTCCCTGTTCACTAATTTTGCAAAGTACTTCATCCACAATGATTAAAGACACAAAACTAGAAATACTGCGGGCAGAGCTCACTGAAGGATACCCCCCCACAAACAAAGCACATATATAGGAGGAGTTGTGCTTATGAGGTCTAAGAATGTATAAACCACCACCAGTTTTGACCATTAAGATGGATTATCTCCCCGAAGAAGAAAGCCCAATAAAAAATTTCTTCAAGTATGCACATCTACATATGATGCCTAACCTGCATGTAAACTTTCATGAAATTCTGTTGAGCGGTATAAGACTACCCTCAATTTTTATCGTTAAGTTTGATTACCTGCCCTTGGAAGAGTCCGGAAAAAAAAATCCTTCAAGTATGCACATCTACGTATAATGTCTAATCTGCATGTAAATTAAATTCTGTTGAGTGGTATAGGAGTAGTTGCGCTTATGAGACAGACAGACAGACGGACAAGGTGATTCCTAATATACCCCCAAAAACTTTGTGGGGGTATAACAAAGAATTTTAACTGCTACTGACTGTAGTGTCGATGTAAACCCATGATTTCAATGGGCAAACAGAGAAAACCTAAATCAGACAGCTCTTTTAGAAAATCAAACTGTCTGAACTGTTTGCAAAGGTGTTAAAATAATTTATTATGAGGAAAAGGGTGAAATAAATTGTGAACAGACAACATCTATGTATGACAGTAACAATAGGTAACTTTTCAAATGAAAATGTAGGAGAAAATGCTCATTTGAGTAATTTCTCCTTTTACCACATGCTTTCAGAGATATCTCTGACTTTCTTCTAGATCTGAAGGGATCATGATTTACCTACAAACTAAATGTATGCTGCGAATTAGCGGGGTTCGAATTACCGAAGTTCTACTGTATAAAGATCTTAAGGTTTTCATACCCTAATGCTTCTAGACTAATATTGCATTAAATAACATGTAAAATCAAACAATAATATTTTTTCTATCTTTTTATCGGACAAATTCTGTATAAATTTAGTTTTTGAATAATTATGTTGTGTATTCACAAGTTTTTCTCTAAAGGGAGGTAATTATCATATCCCTTTGAAAAGAAAATACAGTCAGTGGTGTTGTATTCGGAAATGATAATTCTAGGAAGGCAAAATACATAAAAGTGAATAGGTAAAATATTTTCAATAATTCCAGTTTAAATCATGTGAATCTTTCAGGGATGTCACTACAACAGAATGACTGTCTTCTATTAGGGTGTGAAGACCTTAAAAACCAAAAAAATATAAAACTTTACAAACCTTTGCTGAGTGCAAATATATCCTTATTGGATTGGTTTTTTTTGTTTTGCAGTATTCACCAACAGTGAAAAGTTTGTCATCAATCTTTTGAGAAATTTCATTGCCTGTAAAGCTGGCTAAATATGTTTTAACATCAGGCAATTTTAGTGTCATTGCATGTGATTCCCCACCTGGGAAGAACAGGTTCAAAACCTGTTTATAAAGATCTGTATGGCTGGTTGATTTGTCAACCTCCAGGGTTTGTTTCCCCCCACCTTTGCCAGCAGTTACCAGTGAGTAACTGTTCTTCTTGTAATGCTTCCATCCCACATGTAGTAAAACAGATTTTTTTTCTGTTCTCGCCACCTTCGGTGCTCTTCGTCTTGAATTAATATCCAGAAATCTTTGCATCACAGGGGATGGATAGTTCCCTTCTCCTGTAATATAGAATACTTTATGTTTTAAAAACATGTATTGCCCCTTTTAATGGTACTGCTGTAATGTAAATGGTAAATAAGTTTTATGAGAAAAACTAGCATTTAAATGCTTATGCTGAATACAGTGCAACAATAAACAATGAAAATAGTCTGTTCAATGATTTCCTTTGCTTGATAGGTGCAATATAGTTTTAACCTTTTGCATCTTGAGTAAATGTAACTATTTAATCCCCCTTTGAAACAAAACCGTACAGAAAATGTGGATATTAAAATTGTTGTTTTGGCTTGGTTGTTGCCAAAATTAAGTGACTGTGGGTCAAGATCAAACTGCATATTATGTGTAGTCTTGTCTGGATCTACACTGGCCACAAAAGCACCCAAATTTAACAGAAAAGAAGAAATAAAGACTATGCTCACTCATTAAATTCTTTTTCACATTTTGTACCCCAAATTTTCAAATGAAAGGGGTACACATACCCCAGATTTAACTAGAATGGAGTGCTCCCCGGAGCATGTGTGTCACCTGCCGGCGCCTTATCAGAAAATTTTAATTTTTGATAGAAAAGGGACAATAACTCTGATATAAAAAATATTTGGATTATCCCCCTTTTGTGAACCCATCACAAAGATTGATATAAACATTTGTCAGAAGTTTCAATCCAATCCTTTGAGTAGAAAAAAAGTTATTTGAAAACGTGACGAAAAGTGTGACGGACAGACAGACATACTGATGAAGTGTATTTGTGGGGTTATTTCCTTTGATGTTTTCTTGTGGGGTTAACCCCACAAGTATACGGTTTATTCCGTAATTACATCCCTTTTACGGAATGAATAACATTAATATGCAAATAAGATACTCGTTATAAAAGAAACAAAAAATCTACTTATCTAAGTGTCTTAATAAGGGTGGTGGGTGGGCTTCAGGAAAAACACAAACCCCACAATGTCTCTCTCGTCTGTACAGACAGACAGACGCCGGATAAAAAAAAAAGTAATCCCTAAGTGCCTACCATGCTACGCAGGTGACACAAAAAGTAGATCGACATGTGTGTAAACATTCTGATGACGACTGTCTTGTCTGAATTATACATAAACGAGAGATGCCAGTTAAAAATGAAATAACAAAACACTGGAGTAAGTGAATATCGACTTTACCAGTAAATTGATCGGAAAATTTAAGGATTAACCAATTATAAATATCAGTAACTGTTGACATCCTAATAAGCAGAAAATTGGATAAAACTTAGACTTGATTAACAGAACTATATTTGGTCTAGAAGAAATTGGCATAACCTTATTAAAAACTATGAAACTCATTTTAGACCCTACCTTTGGAACAATAAGAGTTGTAAAGGAAGGGTCTATAATGGAGCTGAAGCTTAAGCCTAAGTCACACAGTTGTCACTGATTAATCAATAATTGTCTTACCTAATGAGTTGGAACTCCTCACTGCAGTCAGATTCATCAGAATGAGAGTTGTCTACAAACTCATCACCATCAGCTAATCCTGAAAATATCATTTATTTACATTTTATTACAAGAGCACCACCTGAGGGGGTCGTGGACAATTGTGTGACTTTATCAAAGTGAAAAAAAGGGGCATAACAGAATACTTATTAATTGATTTTTAAGAGTTATGTGACTTGGTATAGACATGTGTATTGTTCTTAAGAACATTTGTGCCGAGTTTCATTTGAATATGTGAAACATCTTTTGAGTAATGTCGTAAGGTTTAACACAACTGCATTACCTTAAAAGAACATTACCATATTATATCGCAAAAGCATTCACAAAACATATGTTGTATGTAGCACCTCCATTTCACTAGTTTTACACACATTACTGCATCAGCTTCAAAGAATTTTAACAGAAAAGGCTTACTTATATCAACAGATGCAGGAACAGTCAATGTTGGGTTGTTGTCCATTTTTGTAAAATCATTGTATACTGCACCAGAGGCTGTAGTATCATCTTTCTTCTGGCTCTCTGTGTTAGCAAATTCCTCATAATTATCTGTAATACAATTATTAGATGCTACTTAAAAAGCAAAGTCAGCCCCTTTCTGATAATCCTTGCTTAAGGTGATAGATACAATACCGATGGTTTTGTTCCAAAACACAGTAATAAACATGCTGTTATGGCTTTTCAGGTTAATACATAAACCAGAAAAATCCATCATTTTGCCGGTGCCGGTGCAATTACTAAATGGCATTCTCCTTTAATTGTTTCAACACTCCAGCTACGTTGTCCATCTCTGACCCTTTTCAACAATATTAGTTAAATACCAAAAACGAACAGAGAGTGATTGCAATAGATAATCCCCAGCCTTCCGCTCCGGTGATCTAAAAATCATTCACAAAACAATTTGTATGTAGCACCTACATTTCACTATTACACTCCTTATATAACATATTACTGCATAACCATACAAGAAATTAATTAATGCCGAGTGCGAGGGTAAACAACGTCAACGAACAACAACAATCTTAAAAGAACACTGCCATATTATATTGAAAAAGTATTCACAAAACACCTTGTTTGTAGCACCTCCATTTCACTTTTACACTCTTTATGTAGCACATTACTGCATTACCTTAAAAGAACATTACCATAATATATTGAAACAAGAAACCGCTGAAGACGGTAAGGCCGGATTGTAGGCAATTTCACCTTGAAAATCGACAAACCAAGGTCAAGGTCAAAGCAACCATAGAAATCAATAGAACTTGTTACTCGTTACCTTCAGGCAAAGTTTCAAGTTTGGAACACTTTCCAGTGCTGAGATTTTGCCTCAACCTGAAACTTTAACCAAAATGTTGACGGACAGACATCCGGACAGAGCCAATCTATAGACCGGAATTGCTAGAGCAATCCGGCCAAAAAGCATTCACGAAACATTTGTATGTAGCACCTCCATTTCACTTTTACACACATTACTGCATAAGCTTGAAAGAATTTTAACAGAAAAGGCTTACTTATATCAACAGATGCAGGAAAAGTCAATGTTGGGTTGTTGCACATTTCTGTAAAGTCATTGTATACTGCACCAGAGGCCGTAGTATCATCTTTCTTCTGGCTCTCAGTGTTAGCAAATTCCTCATCATTATCTGTAATACAATTATTAGATGCTACTTAAAAAGCAAAGTCAGCCCCTTTCTGATAATCCTTGCTTAAGGTGA
>JAUELF010274833.1:0-10685 GCA_031471495.1 Clinocardium nuttallii | reverse complement strand
ATATTGTTCGGAATATACACATCTAAATACACCACCAGCTGTTAAAATGATATAATGCTTTATTTAGTATATCTTTTCGTACCTTACGAATCATATTGTTCGGAATATACACATCTAAATACACCACCAGCTGTTAAAATGATATGATGCTTTATTTAGTATATCTTTTCGTACCCTACGAATCATATTGTTCGGAATATACACATCTACATACACCGCCAGCTGTTAAAATGATATAATGCTTTATTTAGTATATCTTTTCGTACCTTACGAATCATATTGCTCGGAATATACACATCTAAATACACCACCAGCTGTTAATATGATATGATGCTTTATTTAGTATATCTTTTCGTACCTTACGAATCATATTTCTCGGAATATACACATCTAAATACACCGCCAGCTGTTAATATGATATAATGTTTTATTACGTATATCTTTTTTCGTAACTTACACATCAAAATGCGCGGAATATACACATCTAAATACACCGCCAGCTGTATAACCGCAGCTAAAATCACAACCAGCTGTTAATATAATAAAATAATATACAACATATGGAATCAGCTCGGAATATACACAGCCAAATATACCACCAGCTGTAAATATAATATACAGCTTTATTACATATACTTATGAATCATAATACTCGACATAAATACAGCTAAATCAACCGCTAGCTGTATCTATCATATTTAACGAAAAGGTTTCAACTCCATACAGGACACCCAAAAATGACATATGGATATTTTCATTTCTTACCCGAGAAAGACGTCTCGTTCGAACACGCTGTATAATTAAAGGTGGGTGTTGTGTTATCGGTGCATACATCTACGTAGGTGTCGTTACAACTAGAGTAGCCGTCAAAACTGTACGAATATTGACCTAACACACCATTGTTGCATGTCAACGCCGTCTGGTTGATATAGCCTGTATACAAAGGGAAACAACTCTGAGATTAAACCTGCTGCTACGTGAGCTATTATTATGTTCCTTTAAATGTGAAAAGCGTTTTTCATATGCGTTGCATTGATACGGCGTTTCAAAAGACAATCAACTTTCACGGCGAAAGAGAATACATAACATTACAACTAATACACTCGGAAAATCACACTTGGATTATTATATTTTATAACCAGAGTACGGCGGAGCGAACGCCAACGCCCGTCTGTTATTTTCATGAATTTCTTATTATAAAAAGGGGTCTAAGTAAGTATTTGAGTCATGTGACTTGGTATAACCATGCATATTTTATCTTGGAACAATACTAAGTTTCATTCGAATATGTTTAACTTATTTTCTGTTATGGTGTTAGTTTTGTGGCGCAGACGACGACAAGGGTCTGCGAAAAACAGACGAGCTTAAAATAGTTTTTCATATTTCACGCTAATTAATTCAACAAATCTGCTGCTGACTTCTTTAGAAACTTCTTAATAGAACTGTAGGCAATCCTTATAGAACTGTAGGCAATCTTAATAGAACTGTAGGCAATCTTAATAGAACTGTAGGCAATCTTTATAGAACTGTAGGCAATCTTAATAGAACTGTATGCAATCTTAATAGAACTGTAGGCAATCTTAATAGAACTGTAGGCAATCTTTATTAATGAAGGAATACATATTGAACTAAATTGATTTTGTTTTTGTTTTATCGGGGTTTTATCCCGTTTTCAAATTAGAACAGTTATACTTCACATATTCATGATCCCTGAGTAAACAAACACGTACACGGCTAGTAAACGTGCACGCAAGTGGGAATCCCAGTTTTAAATCCCAGACTATAACTCCACAAGACCACGGTAATGTGAAATCATTGTGGTAAACGGAGAAATTGCTTATCATGAGTAATTTCTCTTTTTGACTTAATATTTTTAAAAGTTTTCTACTGTCTAAGTATTTTATTTATATCATATCAAAAACTGCAACTGTTATCCAATGATGTTTACTATGATAACACATAATCATTTTTAACTTGTCTTATGCAGACACCTATTGGAACAGCAAAACTGAAGGGTGAAGGGTGATGGATGCTTTAACATGTATACATGAAATTGTCCAACTGTCTGTTTAACAGAGGTCACAGCTTACAATTTTGAATGTTTATGGAAATATATATCCCAACATTTAAATATAAGCAAGTAAAACAGTACCATCTTTCACAAGAACTCGGTGGTTTGAAATATTTTGAAAAGCCTCGGCACATGTCTCTGTTTCTGTAAACGAATACGTGCTCAGCTGGAATATCACTCTATTAACATCTGTGTTCGGAAGTAACCCTACAAAATAGAATCGAGACCGGTATCAGTGAAATGTAAACAATAACAGATGGGCCGTCCCGCTAGAAAACAAACATTATGGCCACTGCGTACTGCATTGATCCAGATCAGCCTCGGAGTCCGAGCAGGCTAATCCGGACCGACACGTTTTGTCTCAGGGGAATAGAGGTATAGAGTAATGATTCCTGAAACAATACATACACAAGAGGCGGAAAGTGTCTGTCCGTGTAAGCCTGTGCGGCATGCTTATGCTGCTACTGGTCGCTACTTTTCTTATGAGTCCACATTGTTGGTGTTTTTTCGGGACGGCTAAATTATTATGATATTGAACATACACCATACGGTTCCAAAGATCTTAGAAGGTTCCATTGTAATTTCAATTAATTGACATACTTTACTATTCGGTGTGTGATCGCGTCTGTTCCAAAGAAGCGCCCACGATGCACGCAGGACTAAATGGCTAACATAGCAGATCAAGATCGGAATATGTGAATTTCCACCTGTCGCACTGTCTCGAAAGTCAGTGTTGATTTCACGTTATCCACAATTATTAGATTACGGATCGCGCAAAAGTCACCCTTCGGAAATGTGTCAACAGTCTGCTTCGTTTTAAACCGCTTTCAACTGTATTTTAATTATACCTGTACTGCTAAATAGCTTATCCCAACAGAAGCCCGCCAGACGTTATGATATGCCGCAAACCTGATCGTCGATGATGGGAAGACACTGGAAAGCGGTACATGAAGAGTTTGGATCGCTCATTACGCGCTATGTGGACAATTACTGCGATAATGTATTAATGTGCCTTGCCCATTGGCACTCAACCATGAACGTTGCGCCTCGACTTAGTATCTAACCCGGTATGCCCGGTTCGATCTCGCCGTCGCTAACCACTCGGTGAATGCGGATTTGTTTTGTTGTGTGTGCGATTATCATTATTACACAAACTAATATTATATGACGTTACACTGAAATACCAACATTTGTGTCAGGAACTTACAAAATCATTTAATTGATATTCACATTATTCATGTTTATTGTAAACAGTATGTACTTTATAGACAAAATTGGAAAAACAATGGTGTTATCAATTTATGAGAGACTGATTAATTACATTTATGAGAGACTGATAAAATACGTTTATGAGAGACTGATAAAATACATTTATGAGAGACTGATAATGTATTATATTGTTTTATGGCGCATCGACAGCTAAGGTCATTTAGCGCGCAATTAAATTTAATTATTCATGATCCCTGAGTAAACAAACCAGTACTGGGCTAGAAAATGTGCCTTGCCCAAGGGCACTCCACAATGACCCTAGTACCGCGACTGGGGATCAAACCCGGTTTCGAAATCCCCGACGCTAGCCACTCGACCACAGCAGATTCCTAGTTTGGTACTAATTAATTAGCGGTTTAGTCTTATATTTAAGATAATTGAACAAGCCTTGATTGGCATGACTAAGTGTTAACATGCAGATATGTGGCACTATATTAAATGGTATTCACCTTTTTTTTGTTTTTTAATACACCAGCTACGTTGCCGGTCTCTGTCAGCTTTGTCACATTTTGAAAACATATGACAGCTAGGAACATTTCTTCCCCTTTTAGACAATATATCAGATATATACAGCAAAAGAAAGGTTAAATTGCACCTTGAGCGCAATTTTACAGTTCTACTCCAATAACGACCCCTTCCTTTTACAATTGCCCCTGTCAGATTTGTCATGTTTTTCAAAATCTTTTTATACAAATTTACCAGTGCAATGGAAATATTAATTAATGTGAGAAGTGGGTTTTCAACAAAATGAGACAACAGTAATGTAATTTTACAAAAAATATCAAAAATTATTTACATTTTGTTTAGGAAACATGCACAAATAAGTAAATTTTGATACTCAATGCCATCCCTAGTTTATATGCACTTTATTTACATGTTTGACAATTAAGAAAAGCAAATAGGATGTAATTAAAGAATACAAAGCTCTCGTCAGTATCAGCCTTAATTTCAAGATAACATTGCAAGTCACAATTAGTATCTGAAGCAATAAAGCAACTGAGCATCCATTAATGCTTAACTGGTGAAATTTTGGTCTATGTAGCACTTATCGTTTGGGTACAACAGTCCTACAAAACTTCCTACTGAAAGTTGTTCAAGGTACTTTACAACTGTCTTGAGAGAAGAAATCAAGAAGGTTTCTACAAATTCACCAGGGTGAGCTCATTTTTAATTTTTTAAACACAGACCTGGGCCAAGAGACTGTGTTGTATTTTCATCAGATGGGTTTTTTGATGCTCCGCCCCCTCCTGGGACAGAGTTGTCACTGTCAGACATTGGTGGTATAAGTGGCTTGGTACTTCCAGCACTTGCCGCACTACTTGATGAACCCACAGGCCCAACCCCTTGGGCAATTGGCTGACTAGATCCGCTTTGTGGACGCTTGGAAAGTGAGGAGGACCGCCTACCACTGAAATGTAAGGATAACTTAATTTTTAACACACTATCAATCATAAATAATTTGAGTACCATAGTGGTCCTATATAGCTCACCTTTTTTAAAGAACTTACCCTTTTCCACATACAACAACTCCTTAGAAAGTTGAAAACATTGTGGTACCCACAACATAGGCTTTGCCAGGGGTGGCAAAATCCATTGTCCGTTTTGCCTAGCTTGTCCCAGAGCCTGTGCGGACAAGTGAAATTTTGAAGGGATTTACTATACATAACAAGTGCAAAATAGCATTTTAAAAAAATGGACAAGTATGTCAAAATCATATTTTGCCACCCCTGCTTTGCTTTATTAATAAGAGAGAAATTGTTGGAAAAAGAGCTGAATAACCCTCCTTATCTGGACATCTGAGATAAATAAAAAATATGACTTACCCGCTACTTGCACAAGATCCCGTTTTCTTGCTTCGATTGTTCCGCCGCAAGCTATTCAGCCCGGGCGGTGAGCTGTTAGATGTGGAACTTTGGGGTTCCTTAGACGGCTTCACTTTCGGTACTTTTTTCTCTTTCTTCTTGCCTTTCCCTTCAATTTTTGCCTTTTTATAGGGAGGATGTAGATCCAACAACCCACTCCTACTTGTATGTTGAGAACTGTGTTGGGCTTCTTCCTCAATCCCTTGTCTCACTGCACTAGTGTCAAGTTTCTTATCAGACTTCAGCACGGATTCTTTCGTAAGTTCCACCTTGCACACTTTAGTTCCAAAATCGGACTCTACGCTCCCTGTTGATGATTTGGATCTCTTACGGCAAATTCTGTAGATGCCTACTTCAGCCTGTGACTGTGCCTGTGTACTCGGTCTTAAACTACTACGCTTGATACTGGATGAGGAGGAGGATGTAGAGGCTAGGTTTGTGCTGGATGGGGTAGACAGAGAAGTCTCTGAACTGTGGTTTAAGTTTGACACAGACCAGCTAGTAGTTGAAGTAACCTTACTTTTACTTAACTTTTTGCCCTTCTTTGATTTAGTTTTATAACAATTCAAGCAGTCACTTGTAATAGAGCTACTACTAGAAGAGCTACTAGTTCGCGATTTTACAGTACTGAAGGTCTCTTGTGAAGTTGAACTCGGTCCTCCACTCGAAGTAAATACTTCTGATCTATTTCGCTTCAAAGAAGATTTACCAGCACTACACTTCGAATGCAACAAAGTTGGCACTGGAAGGAGAGTATGAAACTCGTTCAAGTGGTCCTCTGTCTGTTTCTTTTTGAAAACTGTGACTTCCTCACTTTGTGATGCAAAGGTATCAATATGTTTTTTGTCTTTATTGAATATGCAAGAATCAGAGACTGTTACTGAATGCTTAGATTTAGAACTACCAGAGCTGGACCTCCGTCTACGCAGATTGTCCTCTGAGATACTTTGTGTTGCGCTGTTATTCTTATTCTGGGTTGAACTTTGTTTAGAGGTTTTATTGCAATTCTGAAAAGATAAATGTAACACATCATCAAAGAATTGAATAAGCATAGGCAGCGCTCGCAAACATGGACGTATTGGGCTTTTTTTAAAAGTAGTCCTGTACGCCCAAAATTGACAAGGGAGACATCCAAGTACCGGTAGGTCCAGGAGTTAAGGGTATATGCCGGCAAAAAAACATATGGCATAAACTTCCAGTTGATGCCATATGAGTAATTATTCTGCAGTCATTGTGAAGTGTGTTTGATTATCTGATTATGGACAGTGGGAGTTATCAATAGGTAGATTTAAGCCAAAGCTTTCAGGATGGCATACCCCACCCACCCCCAGTTTTGACACTTGATAATGCCTTCAATCCAATCAATACTATTTTTCATTTCATGCAGCTAAGGGGAAAATAATTTCACTAAACACCTTGATAAAAAACTAGGATATGATTTCAGAATGTCCATATATTCATTTTACTGTTCCAAGATTACGGGTATTTTACATGAATCCATAGTAAATTCTTTTTAATTGCGCATGGAAATCAGAATTCATCATGGATAAAAATTTGAAGGAATTCTGGTGAGGTCATTGAGAGGATGCTTTCTGTGAAGTTTCATCTCAATTGACCCACTGGTTACTGAGAAGAAAAAGTTGCCGCACGACGGATGCCGGACAAAAGGCAATCACAATAACTCACCTTGAGCACTTTGTGCTGAGGTGAGCTAAAAAGGAGTAATTACTCAAGATATTAAGCAATTTCTCCATAACCATTTCCCTCATGTAGATGCTTTCTGACAAATCTGCAGCAGACAATTTGGAAAAAATTGTAGCAAAAGGCAAAAATGCTCATTATGGTCAATTTTTCCGTTTTCAACTCTTTTCAATAATTAAGCTTTTATTTTTAAAAAGAAAAACCCCACATTTTTGTAGTGATGTTTACAAAGTCATCTGCTACAAATGTATTGAATGTGGGAAAGGAGGTCTAGACAGTACAAGTTTACACCTTTTGTTATAATGTTTTGAGCTCTATTTAAAACAAAAGGGCCAAGATGGCCCTAAATCGATCACCTCAGTGATAGTAAATTATCAGCAAATATTTAACTGCAAATATCAGGGGAAAATTTGATCAGGAGTGCAAATGAAATTGCAAGAAGTTTCTAAGAAATAGCTTATCAGTAAATTAAGGCCATTTGTAATAAGGCATTAAATTTTTCACAATTTTAAATAGGACCAGCAAAGGAACATTCCAGTGAAGTTTGGTATATACCGGTCCAATGGTTTAGGTCTTTAGGAGATGTGATTTGAAGCTAAAAGTTCATTTACCCATTTTCTGATGCCATATTATATAGCGTATCTATTTTAACCAAAAAGATTTTAAGTAAAGAGTCGTTAAGGAACATTTCTGTTAAATTATCTTGAAATCTATCAAGAAGCTGGCGACGTTTCCCGGCAATAGGTAATGTGTAGAACTTTGCTATACTGTCTTTCCAAAAATTGTGTCCATAGTGGATTTTTCGATGCAGTCACGATTCTGCTACGTTTTGATTGGATGAAAAGAAAAAATTGAAATAAAAAACTTCTAGAGGAAATATTTAAATATGATAATACGTACTCGATAAAGGAAGAGCACAAGTAATTTATTTCCGTTAAATAACACTCGTCATCTATTTCTAAAACGAGTTCAAATAAATACTCATAGTGGTTTTTTTCTTGTAATATCCTCGAGTATCCGTAATTCGTGAGTGTAAGGCTTCAAAGACTCAACATGCAGACTGCTTAGTAATAGATACGAAATTTCATGTCTTACCTGAAAGATGTATTTATCTCCTCCAAGTTTCGAGCAAAAAATCCTTTGAAAACTAATAATTCACACAAAAAAATGAATACATGTGTACAACTAGTGTTAGCCTATTATCGTGACGTCATTATTTCGGAACTTTGCAGTTTCAAAAAAGGCAACACACACAACAATTAGATTTTTTAACAGGGGCAATATATTGTAACATTGTGAAAACAGAAAAACGAAAGCAATTAAACATTTTATATATTTTAAAAATCACGTGATATCAGCCCGAGAATAATGACCTAACGAATAATGGATGCTCACGAATACTGAAGGTCCTACGATAGAATATGATGAAAGCAAAATATTCTAAATTCATGTAAGGACTTAGAAGAAACCATACTTAAACTATCTAACTAAAGCTAAATAAATTGGAAGTTAAAATTAAATAATGTCTAGGGAAAACACTATAAAATGTGCATTAGAAGCCTAGAGCTTTAGTTTCTGTGAAACTTCTCGCATAATATCTACATGAACAACATGAAGTAAAACAGACCGTTGGCGAACAGTTTTACTGGCCACGAATAGAATCGGACTTACTGGTTGGTAGCTCGGACGACGAGTGAGTCCTTAGACGACTGCTTAGCTCGTGGAATCTCGGGTGTGCTTCTTCAATGAACCAGCTGGGATCAGATCGTCCTGAGTACACATGCATCTTTATCTCGAACGACTCTTTTTTCATTGCCATTCTTGTGTGTATGTTGAGAATAGTAGAGTTCTTGTCTGTAAGAAAAGGACAGTAAATAATTTGGGTTTTTTAATGGGGATTTATACATCTTTAATATTATTTCAGTTACATCACGACAACGGTGCATTTATTCACTATCATTTGGTAAACAAAGGCCGAAACTATAACTTTGAAAACGTTCTCGGTTCAGAAATGAACGAATTTGCTTCTGACCAATCAGATACTTGAGCACAAATTCTGAGTACAGATTTTTAACTTGGATAGTTTTGGGGCGAGTACTAGGCTAGGAAATGTGCTCTTTGCACTTCACCATGACCGCCGCGACTGGAGATCAAACCCGGGGACACCCGGTTCTCAATCCTAGACGCTTACAATACGGATTCCTCACAACAGTTACAATACTGATTGAGATAAATGTTTGAGCTGTGAACCAGTCAAACTCACATTACCGTATAGTATACAGAGGACGAGCTGTGAACCAGTCAAACTCACATTACCGTATAGTATACAGAGGACTAGATAAGGGGAGTTAACTGGTATGTTTTTTAATAAAATCTCACACATTACTCAACCAAACCCTATGCTGTGGGTACTCAAGAGAAGCGTCTCATTTAGCTATTCTTTTGAGTACCCACAACATAGGGTTTGCATATCAAATAAGGATGTTAGAACACGAAAAACGCCCCTTATCTATACCTTAGTGTATAAACAGTTCCACAAGGATCTATCTGATCGTACGTGCCATCTGGTCGAAATGGAAAATGCTTGCAAGATGTTTCTTGAATGCCCTTGACACTTGTTGGTGGAATGTGAAGATAGACACATTGATCCGGATCTACCCCGGTCGCGAATACTCGATAATATTGTTATTCGTGAACAATCAATATGTCGGATACCATGCAGGAAATGATTTCAAAACTGTTGAATATTTCATTAAATATGATCTGTTACTTAAATCACAGTTACATTGTCTATCAGTTGATCAGCGATGAGTATGCTTCTTAAACATGCAAAGTTATTCTTAGTTGATGAACTCTTTGTAACAAGCCTTTCAAGTTCGACTTTTATGTTCGGAAAGTGCATATTACAACTGAAATTCAAACGAATTAATTTTTTTCTCAAACAGCTCGTTTATGTGATATTTTGCATACTGTATATGTATTTGAATCCACATTTAATCGTATTCCCCGACAAAGGCTTAATGTTAAAATACTTTGGTAGGTCTGTAATATTTTAGCTGCTTTGAAAACATTGTCGGAACATAAGAATTCATTCATATCGATATGTTTCCGTTTCCCACAATGTTTGCAATCATCAAAATCATATTCAACCTTTTTCGTCAAAAAACTTTCAAAACAGACATTTATTTGAATATAAAAAATGTAAAGGAATTATCTCGCCTATTAAATTAAACCTGGAATAAAAGATAACGACACATTTATACTTACAGATTTGATCAATGAGGCACCGTCCCCCTTTGTGTTGTATTCCAACCGAAATCCGTCGCTAATATAGTTGTAGCGTCAGAGTGCAGTTAGTGAATGAGATAACCGAGATATGTGTTTAACATTTAAACACATCTAACCCTTTCCCACGTACAACAAATCGAGGGCTTGACATGAAACAGTTGTAACTAAAACCCTATTTCGAAAATTTGGTTTAGGTTCAATTTGGACCCCTTTGTAAACAATGCAACTTTAGGTGCCATTGCTCAGAACGAGCAATGGCACCTTAATTTCCATTGTTTACCAAGAAACATGATTTAACGCGTATAAATACTTCATGGCAATGTGATTAGCCTTGGTAAAACAATAGAAATGTTAGTTACAACCGTTTCACACCAAGCCCTCGAAATATGCTACAGACGACTTTGAGACCGTCTAGGCAAAACTATAGAACATATCTATATATGAAAATGTAATTATAGAATAGAGTTGAAATCATTGTGGTAAAAGAAGAAATT
>JAUELF010274832.1:0-19193 GCA_031471495.1 Clinocardium nuttallii | reverse complement strand
AAACAAGACCCGCTCCTTGGTGGCCATGTTTTTTTAACTGATCGTAATTTGAAGAAGCCTAATATATGGTCACCATAGGAACATTTATGCCAAAGTATTTTCAAATCGGGCCAGTGCTTTTGTACAAATGATCATTATACGAGGGGTGTTCAAACAGTTCGCGGATAATGACTCTTATTTCTTTATTATGGCATTATTATGTTGCTGGAACTTTATATAAATCGTGTTTGATTTATTCCAATTCGATTACAAAATGTCATATGCATTAATCACGTGCATATAGCGTTATCGTTTCTACAGTAACGTGATCTTTCCAATACCCACCGAACACATTTTGACATTAACGTCAATGTATCCGTACATGATAACTGCTCTTTTAAGTCACATTAGTCAGGGGTGTTAGGGATATTTTGGTTCAATTTCTTCCAAAAGCACCAAAGTTGGCTCAGAGGTCGCTCATGCCATACTGATTTATTTTTCGATCGGCGCCAAGAGGGGTGCCTCATTGGCAAAATCCAATATGGCCGCAAATCAACGCAATCGCAGTTAAAAAACTAAAAGTGCTAGAATCATAAATGATACCACATTCTTGCGATTTTTCGGGGTCAGGGAATCCGATTTAGATGTTATTTCAATGATCTGAGATCAAGTTTGCCGTTAAAGGTCACAAAACAAACAAACTAATAAAGTTTATTCAGGAACATATATTTTAATTACAACAATTTGGAAACATCTGCAGTGATAAAATGCTATTTGCCGCTGTGTGCATTTAAAAAGTTAACATACAGTATAGTATGTTCTACGAATATCGTGTTATCACGAATACCAAGGTTAACACAAAACCGGTGTTTTCTTCGTTGCGCACTCACATCCGGATGCCGTATGACTTTATCACGAAACCCCGTTATCCCGACTTTCAAATGCTACAAAAAAAAATCAAAACAATTAATCATCGCAGAAATTACGACACATCATGATTGTTACCCATTATAAAAAAATATCCTACATGCCCTGATCCCTCACCAACAAAAACATCGTTTTTTTAGTAGTACATCTGTTGTTGCATGATTGTTTCTTTCACATTTGAACATGTTGTCTATTAGCTGCTTATGACAGCATAGGAATTTGAAGTCACGTGATTACATTACGAGTAGTTTTCTCGACTATAGAAAACATGTAAGAAATTAAGGACCAAAATTTAAAAAAAAATATTTATGTTATTTTTGCCTGTATGTTTTCGGTGGTTATAATTTTAACATATTCTAAATTATATACAGTGTTACAAAAAAATAAGGTTGTTATTATGAGGACTAAACAATAACAAAGAAATTGGTCATGTTTGGAAAATATGTTTAAATTGTGCAAATAAGAAAATTTATGAAATTGATTCTGAAAATATCATCTAAGTTCATTGTTTGGAACAGTTAATAAATTAACAATTTAAATTTAATATAATTGTTTTTGTGACAACCATTTTATAGGATATTCATGATCACATTAATTCTCAAAATATTGTAAGAGTTGATACAACAGCGCCACCATACTAATGCTCTTTTGTAATTGCACCGATGAGTGATTTCCTCAATTGAATGTCAATTACAAAATAGGTGCGGATGGACTCGATTTTTGGAACTTTGCACAGAAGTGGATGATTATTTTGTGTAAGTTTATTAACAAAGACATATACAGGAACTAGTGACACTGGATATAATTTACAGCAAAGTTTGCATTGTAATTTCTTTTTCTGAAAAAAAAGTAAGTATACCGATAAAGGGGAGTCCCATCCTATCACGTTGTATCTGTGACGGACCGTGGGGGAAAATGGAATAAATGGTGAAAGTATCAAACTAAAAAATAGTCATACATTTTAATGAAACATAAGCAACTAATATATAGAAAATTAGTTTTAAATGACCTAGATACATGTATTTATGAGTATTGAATGTGTGTATGAATTAATGATTTTCATAAAAATATAAATTGTAGTGGGGATTTTTACCTGAAAAAAGAGCTACAATGTATTACTGGCATCTTCCTTTAATAATAAATACTTTAAAAAATGGAGACTTAATAACCGGAATTTATTTTTAATTTTCCTTAAGAATCTAATGTTGTTACAAAGATATAAATATGTTTTTAACTAATTTGTTTTTCGTCAACCATAGTTTTATTATGTATGACATTCATTAACTCATTTAGGTTTATTTATTATACATACATCCATTTTGCTTCTCGTGTTTTTAACATTACATATATATCACAGAAATAATGACACACACAATGACCTTTGATGTCACCTGGCCTAAAAACAAACTCTATTCATTCATTCATTAATTCACCCATTCATTATCAGGCTTCTTTTTCAAAGAAAATCAGGCCTTTATTTGGGATATCGTTTAGAAGAAAATCATTAAACAAAGATGTACAGATGATTCTTCAATTAATACAAAAATATTGATTCAACGGGTCCGTTAAACATGGGAAAATAATAGTAAAATATCCTAGCTAAAGACAATGAATCGTCAGAACTTGTTCTACATTAGGAAAAGCATAACTATTGGTATTTAAATACTCTGGTTTGGCACAATGTACTGTTAAATGTGCGTACATCTAGAATGGGATAATACTTGTTTAGTATAGTTGATATAGTATTTGTAAACTATGTTTCTGCATACTTATGCCACACTCATATTGTATTTTAAATAACTTATTTCTAAGAATAATTATAACTTTAAATAACTCATTTATAAGAATAACTATAACTTTAAATAACCAAATTCTAAGAATTATTATAACTATAATGGCATGAATAAAATGATATAATTTTTTTTGATTACCTTTCGCTTTACTTTTAACTTGCTTGTGTGGACTCCTCTTGATGAACGTGTCCGAATAAAGATATAATGTCAATTGGTCTACTTATTTATACTGCACTTGATGTAGATAAGACATACACGCGAAATTGTATAACTTGACACTATTAACCTGATCTCGACATTTGTGCAAACAGTGCTGTAATATTACGACCTACGTATATAACTAATTTAGTAATAAGATTATTTCAGATTTATCTTTTAAATGTACTATCTATTGTAAAACGTTCAAATTATTTATTAAACGGATGATTGTTTACGTTTGAGTAAAGATATAAGAATTTACAAACTGTTTTTTGTTCGTTAGAATTCCATCTTCGGTTATCTAGACCAACTGAACAGATTAGTATTTTGAGATCATAGTTTTAAGAACAATTACTTCTTGTCCTACACTGTTTTCCTTAGATTTAGAAACAGGAATAGAATAAAAAAAAGATTTGAATTTGAATAGGTACCCAGCACATAAAGTTTATGTTAAGAAGTATATATTAACGTTCTTCTCTTTTAAACATTGTTATATATGTTAACCCCTTTTCACTTCGTGGCGCATCTGCAGAAGATGACATTTGTAAACTATGCGGCAAACGCCAACAAGCAATTTCTCCTTTGGTCACACTTTTTTAAATCTATTTAGAAGTATTATGTTCACTTTTAGATGTTTTCAAGGTCATCGGTTGCAGATTAGTAGCAACAGTGCACTGCAAGACAACCTGTTTGCCGTTGTTTGTTTACTCGTGTCGTCTGCTGAAGCGATACTGGTTGTTGAGTGGTTATAGGGTGATGCAAATAGTACCCTGTATCTGCAACACACCAGTTCGGCCTAAATTTGGTCTTACTTTTAGAATTCAATGGTAAGAATACTAGAATGTATAACTTGTCAACCTTTCTGCACAGCATAATCCTATTGAATGTGCTGATTTTGCACTAATTCAAGATTCATAAAGGCTCGGCGTTTGTATCGGCTCTTTGAGTCTGTCAAACCTGTATTAATATTTAATTTTCTTAAGCAAATTAATATTTTTTTCCGTCAACGATTGTTTAATTATGTTCTTAAGACATTCCTTAGCTCATTTAGTATAGTCATTATATATACATATACTCCGTTTTAATTATCACATTAACTCAGATATTTTATCGTTATGTGATATATCAGAAGCATTATGTTTAACGTATATGTCTTATTGTTACAATATGTTATTTAGTAACATTGAACGTTGTTAATGTTTTTGTTTAAATTCACAAACGACATTTAGTGTCGATCGACCTTAAGCACAATTCACAAATTCTTGTTGGTCATGCAAACATCCATTGACCCCAACTCCGAATATGTCATTCGGTCCACATAATACATTTGTAATTATCATTTTATATCCAAAAGCTCTACAGAAATCACACATGTACACATTCATGACAGTACAGTGTCTTCATGTGTATTGTCTGTACTGAGAAAAATTTACCCCTTTTTTGATGCCGCCTGATAACTATGTTTTTCAAAATGGCTTAAAGAACTAAGAGGGTCACTGAGATGAGACAAGTACTTTCATTTTAAAATGTGTTTTTTTTTTCAACCAACTGTTATGGCTTGAAGTCTTTCTTAGGAAACTGAATGAACATTTCTACTAAATAAATAGAATCAAATAAGAATTAAAAAAATGGGCATTTTACTTCCTTTCTCAGATACCGCACAATAAAGAGTTCTACTCGTATTTTTGTACATAATTTATAAAAAAGACGTTCAATTTCCTCATTTTTAGATGCCACCTGGTTTCTTAGACTTTCAACCAATCAATAAGGCTTAAACATGTAGAGGGTCACTGAATGAACAGTTCTGCTAAATTATCTTGAAATCAGACAAGCATTCTATAAGCATTCTATAAGAATGTAGTTTCACAATTTTGTCATTTTGCCCCTTTTCTTTTATCGTATGATTACCGTGTTTTACAACAAACCAATACGATTATAGTTGTTAGGAGTTATGCAATGGAAACATTATACCACATTTTATTGGTATCAGACAAGCTAATTCAGAAGAGAATATATTTTAAAAATCGGGCAATTTCACACTTTCTGATGCCGCAGCATATTCTCTGTAAAAAAAAATAACGCGTAATTTCTTCATTTACTACTATATTATTGCTGCAGAGGCGTCACAAAGGGTCTGTATCTCAGGTTTATTTTTCTCAGAAAAAATAGAAAACATCGTGGCAAAATGAGACAATGCTCTTTATGTCTCCTTTTGCCACAGTGTCTGCAAAAATGTCAGCAGCAAAAGCATCCGCAAGTAGGGAAACATGCTATTTAAATATCAGAAACTTGTTGTATTATTTTGTTAGCTAGAATAAGTTGAATTTATTGGCATTCAATGCGTATGTATAAATCCCGATTCATCTATTATATATAATCAATTGGTTAAGCTAGTCTAAATGAGTGTGTTTGTTAATTTATGAACTCTCCAGTTCAAGATTATATCGTACCTGCAAATACGTTACATTTGACACTCAACTCATAACAAAAAGAGCATGAGTGATTCATTACTTTGAGTATCTACAATATTGCGTTTAGTGGGGGGGGGGACCTTCGAGGCAGGTACATATTGCAGAACATGATAACGTACATTTTTCTTGTTTCAAAATTGATTTCCTATAAACAAAATCATCGTATTGATAAAGAGTCTATTGCAGGTATCCTTGAAATAATTTATGTACACGACAACACTTTGATTCAGTTTTGTCTTTCGACGCTTTCAACAGTATTTCGGTAAAGTCCATGTGTTAACATGAATAAATGTTCAGTACAATCGGTAAGTTAAACGGTAGCCATTACATACGTATTCGTTTCAACTTTCCCAAAACCCTGGGTGACATAAGGATTTTAAAAATATCTTTCAAATATGCCACGACTGGTTGCGAAGACTTTTGTTGCATACAACGTTCTATGTCATGATTTTGTCATTACACAGATTGATATAATTGATAGGATTGAAGAATAGATTTCATCGATAAATGTCTACATGTCATTTGCTTGTTTGATTTGTCAACAAGTTTTGAGTTTTTTTCAAGGCGGCCAGTTGAAACCGTATATCGATGGAATAGATGGAAGCCCCACGATGTGTAGCAAGGACAAAGGTGATAATATGCACATATCCTGTTGTAAGTGAAGCTTTCAATAAAGGTTCATTTAATTCAAGTCAGGAGTTGCTGAGAAACAGCTTCGACCAAACGGTTGAGTAGAATTTTCCTATGTCATAGTATTTATACCTCTTTAAATAATTATCAAACAGGACCACGGTGATCATATGTACAGTCCCTAGTTAGTGAATATAAACAGAAAGTGTCATTGATTTCAAGGCAGTAGTTATTGAAAAAACAGTTCGGACAAAACAGTGGAACAGATTTTTCATATGTCATATTTTATAGCAATTAAAAATTAGTAAAAAAGCGGGACGTAGCAATAACAATACATGTGTTCAATCAACTGGGTTGATAAAGGTGGTCACACAACATTGTAAGCCCTTTTTAACGGCGAAAATGGATAACTAAAATCGATTTATTATTAATATGACAGTCGATTAACCGAATACCTCTTCTTGGTAGTGTTTATCTTTCTTTATCTCTCTTTCGTGGAAGCATGTCATTGTACAAATATGTTTTTCATAAAGACCTTGAGAATATATTATCTGTCTGGGTCAACAAGGTCATATATTTATATGCGAATTGTGAACACTCTGAGGAGCCTATGCATCCACAATCTCATAATAGCCCCCACTACCCGTCTTATATTCAATATCACTAAGGAAGTATTAACCTTCTCTTTTTAACATCGCCATTTCAAATCTCTTAAAAGTCGCTTCAAATATCCATGTTTGGCGTTGAAGATAAACTTGCTATGTAGAAATGATACTATTTTTTAACAAGTTCGTAATGTTAGCAACAGAAAACATAAATAGATCAAATTATATCCCGCACATTGAAATGTTACTTGTTGAAACTTTATTTTACCAGCTTACATATAAAGTTGACTCGCGATAGCTCGATGTCGATATAAATTAATTCGAGTTATCGACTTGTTCGATAAAATCCTCGAGTTTCGCTCAATCAATTTATGTATTTTCAATTTCGTCTTTTTTTTATACCTAAATATTTGAAATGGAAAACAATCCACTCTTCCATTTAAATCAATAAATCGGCACAGCAGCAATCCGGATTGCTGGTTCGAGTTTAACGATATATCGAGTTAACACAATTCATGTTCCGGCGTTATATGGGTAAATTATAAGTCGTTGTAATTATTCACAAATATTTCGCTACCGTTACTGTGTGAAGTTAAATCCTATTCCGAAACAGGTTCTATCATTCTATTTAACCTTTCCTTACAAAAATACGCATTTTAACGCACCACCAGCAGTCGACACTTGACAGCACCGTGAAAAAAGCAGAAAGTGCTCGTAATGAGCAAGTACTGATTTGCAACAATTCTTTGGACTGCATTCATTAACGTTCATCAAACTCTTGACTTTTATCTGAAATGCCTGTATGTGTCTAGCTGAGTGTATTATATATATATCAGAGAGTTAACAGATTACCTATGTGCGTGTTTATGTGATAAAGTGAAAGTAAACTTTAAGTGACACGTTCTTTAGTAATATATATAATATAAATATTGCTCCATTACAGCTGCTAGGTTACTCTTTATATCTAAAGTATAGGTTTGCCACTTGAAAAATGGATTCAAATGCTTTATTTTAGGGTTAATATTGTAAAGCCTCAAGGTTACTCTTTATATATCTAGTATGTGTTTGCTACTTGTAAAATTGGTTCAAGTGCTTTAATTTAGGGTTGACACATCAAAGCTGCAAAGTTACTATTTATATTTCTAGTGTATTTGCTTGCCACTTTGAAAATGGATTCAAGTGCTTTAATTTAGAGTTGATATTTATTGTTAAATATGTGAAAAATAAACTTGCGTCTGCATGCAAGAAAGGGTTGATAAATAAAAAACTTAAAATATGTTGTCAATTCAGACCCTATTGATGACTGTTCCATAAATGCAACCATTTATGATGCGTTTCTATCAGAATTAGAATATATGTGTTTAAAGATTATAGGAGGAATACGTTGTCTGTTTTAAATTACTTTTATTCATTTTCTTTGAGATTGGAGTTACGAGCAAACCTCTTACAGACGATTCTGAACTTTTTTGGCAACATATGATGGAATATATCCATAAATGAATATCTACTTCTTGAATATGCAATTTCAACTTTTGCAATGATGCGTCAAATAAATTGTGCCAGGGTTAAGTAATGCAACAACGGCCAATCGATGACACGTTCGTTACATTCAGTTAGTTAGCACAATGTTGGCAAATGATTGCAACATGAGAATAAAAATATAATAGAAACTTGCTTTATCACAGTGCTAACTACATCGATTGTCAAATCGTTATATACCATCATTGAAAACCATCAATCAAATAAGTATTTCTGGAAAGGTATCAATTTTAAAATAATCTGCAACAGCTAAATCATAAAGAGCAATTTCACCTCTCTTTTTTTATCTCTATCTCTTGTCGATATTATAGATTATACTTGATTTTGCCTTTTCAAAGTCGTCTACATACATCGAACGCCCGCTACAAAAGAATATTCACTGCCTCACAGCTATTTGGAAAATATGGGTGAGGTCGCAATCTATGTTGCAGATTCTCACATGTTGCTGGATAAGATATTTGTTCATTTATTTTAATGTATATATGTCCGTATGTCAATCCAACTCTTTAAATTTAGGATAACTTTAATTCCAGAATTCATTCGAATGACATATAAGACACCTAAATAAAAGATACAATTTCTAATGCTGCAGCATCCAAAGTTCCACATAACTTATTTCATTTTTTAAATATTTCTGAAAGAGGACTACTATAAAAACATGGTGGTAATTTGTCGAGTGGTTTTCGAGGAGGTGTCGTTTGAACGTAAAATGTGACGACATACGGAAAATAGTCAGACAAAGTGAAAACACAAATCGCCTTCAGCCTTTAAAAAATATGTTACAACAAAAGCATATACGATTAAGTACATGCTTTCGCTTGGTAACACAACCACTAAATACACACAAGTAGAGTAAACGTGATTTTATGCGCCCCAAAGGAATCGGTGGGCATATAGTTTTGGGCCTGTCCCTCTGTCACTCTGTCTGTGGCATACAAACTATTTTGAGTGATAAACCGGCTCGTATAAACACGATTCGGAGTTCAGATATGTAGTAATTGATCAAGAAGGCCGAATGGCCTGAATGATTAATTTATACACACCTGAACGACACATCGCAATATAAGAGACGGTATATCACTCAAAATGAGATCTATTTCAATTCTAGCACGTTTGTATAACTTAAAGGGATACACAAATAAGGGATAACTATGCTTTGACTAAAACTAACAAACTAATTGAATCAGTTTCATTAACAGTCTATGAATCATCATGGGCAATTTGTTACTCTCTCATTTTAACACAACGTTTTCGACCGATACACAGCGAACAAAATGTTGGTAAAGCACGTGAATGACGTCATTTGAAACAATAACGTCACCGTTACACTGTTTGTTTTCATAAAATCATAACAAGAATTATTTTTGTTCATAACTACTTATGTCCAAATCATATAAACGTAAATTACAATAAAAGCATATCAAACTAAATTTCATAGAGCCTATCTTCATTGACGTTCCCTACCACGATATTTTTACATAGCCATAACTCTTGTTTATTGGTCAGTAAGTATGGGTTAGCTTGAGGGAAAGTCAAACTACATAAGGATTTTGTCACTCAACATTCGGCTTACATCTTACCAGTAACAGACACTCTACATTTAGTTTTCTGCAAAAGACAAACAAGAGTTTCAAATACGATATTATCACAAAACACACCGGGTGAGGGAAGTATGACGCTGGAACGACTAACATGATTTTGCCAGGTTTTGTCGCAACCTATGTTTTAATGCCTATTAACGTTCACATCACTTTTGATGCAGATTGGGCAAGAACTACTTTAACTCGAGATCAGACAAGACATTTGTGGTAGAATTTTGTATTTTTCAAGGGCCAAAATCCAAATGTACTTTTCGAGAGTTTGCTTGTTATCGAACATGAATCATACATTATACCAACGTACATGTTCATTAAGATTTTTGAACATTGGTGAAAACTGTGGTCTTTGAGAGCTGACACGGCACATTTGTCTATTTTTGGATAATTGAAATATCAAAAGTGAACTGAGATGTTTGACCGGTTATGGAACTAGACTCAAGAATTATGACCACAAGCATGTTCACAACGTTTGGTGTAGATCGGAAGACTTTTTGACTATGGTAGAAGAAAAGGAGGCCAAATTTTCTATTCTGAATTATTGAACGGCCATAATCCCAAAATGACGTTTTGGCTGTTTGCCAAGACATTTTTCTAATAAACAAGTTCACTTCACCAAGAGAAGATTAAATGAAAACCATTCAACTACATAGTAGACAATGCTAATGTTGACAGCTTTGGGTGATTAAGGGTCATGATAAAAAAGTATAGTGTGCGATTTGGCTGTTTTTGTTGGCTGTTTTGATCAGAACCTTATCTATCACCACAAATGTGTTGAATGGGTTTTTTTGTTTTTTTTGTGTGTGTGTGTTTTACGCCGCTTGAAACATGTTTTTACTACACCACGGCGTTTCCTGGGCTAGTTACAAGTACTACTGGTCCATTTATCCCGACACCTCCAGTACGTCGTAATGCTAACCCTGCAACCCTAAACGCCATAAATTGCAGCCATTATTACCACTTTGAAGGTTTTGGTATGACTTGGCCGAAAATCGAACCCACATCGGACGCTCTATTTCAACACCACCGGGTAGTCACTGTTGTTTGGTGAAGATCGGATAAACCGTGTTTTACTTAGATAGATGAGACCCTGTAGATGCTAGCTGCCACATGTTCCCTTTATACGGCAATGAAGGCTAATAAAAAGGTTTGATCTTAGTGAAATTTCAATCTTATCCCACTTATAGACGCCTCTGCAACTGATATGCTTTCAAAGTTGTCTGTTACATATTTGTTATATGTGTGAAAGGGTATAATTCAATCAAACACGGAAAACGAATTATTTAAATATGTCATTAACATATTCCATGTTGGTGAGCACAAAAAGGAGAGGGATTTTATCTGTTTAATAATATTAATATGAGTTTAGAATGTTTGATTAAAAGGTATCGATGGAAAACGAGAGAATGTAACATTTATTTTCTTCAATATATTTTTGAAGATGTCTACTGCATATGTGTTGAAACAGTTAACCTTAAGGCAGGATTAATTTCAGTAACCTTATTAAATAAGCATCATGTTTTATGAGTTTGTATATTCCAAGGATATCTACTCAATACAGACATATTACTATATGCAAAGTTTATATTAAGTTTTATGGTCATTTTTGTGAAGATAAAACAGACTGGATAACTTGTTACTACTAAGAAGGCGACGAAACCAGGTTTTGAATATATGACATCAGCTTATATTACGATTATTATAATTAAGGTTCTTTTAAGTAACATGAACTCTACATTGACCCTTAAGGGGCCCTAACATAAACCCATCAAATGTCTCTATTAGCTCTATCTACAACCCAATTTTGGTTGCAATATGACAACCGTAACTATATATATTCAGTTTCAATCGTTTTTCTTTTTTGGTTAGTCTTGGAATTGATCCTAGTGGTCCCAAACGAAATAGCATGAAACCCATCTATAAACTCTGTCTACACAAAAGATGTGGTTAAAATATGTCTACCCCAACTAAAGAAATTCCAGTTTCATTGAGTTTCGTAGTTGAGTTAAATGCCGCCCGCCCGCCTAACTAACGGCATCGTCATTTTAATAACTATGCTGAAAGCCTGGTTAAAATACCATAAGTTTGTCAGACAGGACAGAAGTCACATCGTGTATACACTAACTAATAAAAATCCTATTTGAAATGAAATTTAAAAACATGTGTTGTACACAACATAATTATATTTGTGAAATGTGGTTCTTTCATACATATATTTCTTGCAAATATCATGATATATTTAAAAGAAAGTAAGATCATGTAATTGGAACTACATTCAAGGATTGACTTGAGCCGTAACTTGCAAGGTCTGTATAACTAGGAGCATTACTATGTCTGTTTAGTTTAGGAGTTCTTCTCCATCTTACTTTTTTGATCATCCATTAACCTCCTTATCCGTTTAGAGTGTTTTTCCAAGTTATTGTAACTCTGTCCTTAGATTAACAACAACACTTTTAAGTCGGTTCATTTTTGTTTCGCGAGTATTTTATAAATATGTTTATGTTTGTTTGTTTTTTAATATCGTCCGAATATAATTTCCATAGTATGTAATGGATTTATTTATTATCCCTGAGTTATGGATGGTGGTCAGAAACAGTCCTTTCGTGAATGCTAGTGCCACAAAAAAAGTAATGGAGATTCATATTAATATTATATTCACGCAATCATGGAAATATTACTTTCCCAGCCATTTGGGCAAATTTAATTAATGAATCGCTTCATCGTAATTGATTGATTGGTTGGTTGATAAACTGGTATACGAACCTGATTTAAAAGTAATGTCATTTTCAGCAGTATTTCAATAGTATGGATCTTAAGTGATCACTGAACTGGACATATGTAAGAGTCGAATCTCAGTTGTTTGTCTATATGTGTGTCAATCATGATTATATTTGTGTTGTACGAGTAAAGCATCACACTCTGATAAATAAGTATTTGTAAGTGGCAGGCAAATTGCAGGTCTCAAACATTTTCGGTTTGTTTACAGGTCTATTTTTTTTTACATTGCTTAAGCAATGTTTTGCCATATCAGATATGCCACAGCTTCTCGCCTTACATATATCTATAATTCAGTGCATTCAGCGTTTTGACTTTACCTTTCGGAACACTATGATAACGCATGATCAATATTTAACATAACCTTGTAATATTCAATATAAAATACAGTCATCCAAAACAACTCTTAAACAGGGCCATTTTGACAATTCCGAAAGGGTTAAAAATACATATTATCCGAACAGAATAAACGTTTATGAATGAGCTGTACTCTGTACAATCTGTATAACGTAAATATATTTTTTATTTTCAAAAACTATGTGAAGAAATGTTACAATATGGCTACAAAAAAAGAAGAAATATGTTTGTTTAACCTGGTTATAAAACTATAAATGATTACTCTACGCTCAGCAATTTTGTTCAAATACATGATTTGCCAGCAATTCATTGCTTTGAGCAAATTGTTTTAAGTATCTCGTACCCCGACTGCTATGAACTGGATCATCAAGATAACACTCGTAATGTGTAAGGTTTAAAAGACAACCCTTCAAAGGAGTTCAATCGTTATAAATATTTATTTCTTTTCAGAAAACTCCCTATTCTGACATGACATGCAAGGTACATATACTGGACGAAAATCTGCTTGTATCTGTGATTTATATCACTGTATTGATTTAGTGTGCTTTTGACTGTTCAAACAACCTTTAAGCCTGTACTCGAATATATTCGGTTACAGCTCGTTTTATATTCCTGGCTTCACCGAAACAATACAGGCTTTCCTTTACCTGGTATTGTTTACAACTTTCTGTATCGATTTTTCAAGGAATCTTGCTATTGTACACATATGGGCCTGGCACGCTAATAAAACAATCTATTATCAAGACAAGGGCTCAAACTTACTCGTCAGCCAGGTTCGACCCATGTTTGCAATTTGGCCCGATACAAAATAAGGACATGACGACGATTAAATAAAGGGCTATGTGTTACCCTAAACACTGGTCTCAAGGAATGAATACGCAAAGGATCGATTTATGAAAAACATACTATAAATCATGACAATAACAGTGAAATTTAACAATTAGAAACGCGTCAACGTCCTGTTTTTCATGCCGTGTACCTTTTCTGCTGTAGTGTTTTACAATTGCTGAAGGGATTTACTTTTATTACTTTAATCATATAAGTCGTCCATAGTCCGATTGCCCCACAGTGGAAAATGTGGGTAAAAACAGGTTGCATAGTTTGCTGAATATTCTCATATGTGGCTAGATGCGATATTTCATCCTCCATCTGTTTTTATGTATGTCCGTATGTCGATCCAACCATAGGTGCCAGTCTTGTTTAAAATCTAAAAATAGCGTTTGACTATATATTGACAATATATAGTAACATGCTATTTTTAGATTTTAAACGAGACTGGCACCTGTGGATCCAACTAGGACAGGTCACTTCACTGTTAAAATAAGGGGTTACCTTATTTTAGTATACATACGAGTGACACTAGAGATGATTCAACCTAAGTTAGGTATTACTGCATTTACATTTGCGTAGTACAAGATGTAGCTGTTGATAAATAAACAAAAATTGTAGCCTATTTATTATTAAGTCAATTTACCGTTTACCATTTACCCAAAATCGCTAAACGAGGCTCGTATTTGATAACAGATACACAATCAAAGAGCTGAGAGTGCCGTAGATTCGCACTTGTATGGGTAGCAAAGCTTGTCATATGTTGTACTTGATTGAGGAGGTCATAAAACAGTTGCATATGTATACGTAAAGGCAGAAATGCATCCAGTTCCAACATATATATAAGAAATAATAAACTGTTTATCAATCTTCAATATAACTCATGAATGGAAGACGTTAATTATACAATTAAATGCATATGTGATAACATTATTTTCCATACAGGACATGTTCCCGCGATTCATTCACACAACACAAATGTTGTGGCTGTATGCCGTACACTAGTTTACAGAAAGTACCGCCAGCAAAGTGGGTTCGCTGCAAATGACGAATATCACTTAATATTCATTTACTGATATGTTATTGATGACACTCAGGCACTCTGTGAACGCCTTAATGGTATTGGTTATGCAATCGCCATAATCTCAACCGTTTACATGTAAATATTCTTAGAGCCTGCTTTATCGTTTATCACACGAACCAAATTCACAGCAGATTACATTGTACTTTTAGAATATTTTGACAAACATTTTGATATTCTGTATACACACAGAAAAATACAAAATTCATAAAAATGTAGGTGTTATTTAAACTCTTTTGAAATCAAAAGTCACTATGACAAGCATATCCTGGTCAATAGAGGAAATAAAGGATAACAAAATGCGATTGGACAGGTTTCTCACTTCCAGACGAAGTTTGATGCATATGCAGAATACCGATTTCGAAACATGTATGGCAAACAAAGAAATTGTCCGTAATGATTAATTTCTCATTTTACCATAATGATTTTAATTTAACTCTTTTTAACGGTTATATTTTATTTATAGAGATCTTCAATACACGACTACCTTTTAAAATTGGTCTGCTGTATGTGTGTAACACATGGGAGCGGGTTGACTACAGTGCATATACTTTAACCCTACAAACATGTTAGCCGAATGTGGAAATCCGTAAAGGTGCTCTGATGTGATTGCTCGGCTTTTCGGGGTTTATTTTATATCTATCAAAATCAAAAACCTGTATGTCAAAATCGAAACCGTAGTACATACAAGAACTTAGAGCTAATATTTTTATTTTTATTTCATGTTTTGCAAAGTGTTATATTTGTTTCAAAGTCATCAACATCTTATACTATCTGGGAATGATGTAAGCTGATGTCAACGTTATCGGAAAGTCTATTTCCTCTCGTACCGTTCCATTCACGGCCTTATTAATGACAAATTAAACAAAGAACAATTCATATTGATAATACAGTTTATATATTTGCGACAATCAGTAGGCCAATCTTCCATGGAATAACGATGAACAGTTCAATCTATTGGATTGAACTACTGGTTCAAATCGATGTTTCATTTGTCATTAGTAAGTTAAGGTCATAAGTCCGTGAATGGAACGGTTACACGAGACGCTCCACCACTGTATAACTGTCTTCCCACGTAAACGTCAATATGGAGGCGATACCGCCTAATCTGTAGCAATGTGGCTGTTAGCACATGTTTGTGATACCACTTATATAAGGTATACTACTCTTGCTGTTCGTAATCCCGTGTACTAACAACGATTATTTCCCGTGTTTATAACTAATTTTACCGCCAGCATTCTCAAATTCTATACGTATTGCTAAACATTTCTTTGCCATGTGTACATCGTACGTAACTATTTTAAGCAAAACAGTCAACAAATTATTTCACAAATGAACCATTCTGACAAATAAAAGGCCATAAAAATGCAGATTTTAGTAAAGTATAAGAAGGATTTTCAGCGTATGCATTGCGTCTGCTTTGCGTATAATGTATGCTTTAAAAAAGGCTATGCCTCGCCATAAGCGAGCGTATTCCAGCGTACGTGACCGTGCTTGAAACGTATACAACCTATGCCTAACGTTTCCCTAGCGTATCTCAGCGTATTCCAGCGTATGCCTGATATTTAACATACGTGTGACAGTACCATTAGATAGCACATATACAGTCAATGACATCCAATTATAGGAGTCTTAACAGAATGCATTTGCATCAAGGGATCGATATACATTTAGTTAATATAATTAATCGACTTGAGTTTGAATATCTAAATCTAGTCGTTTATCAAAGGCTTATCTCCCTTGAGTATAGTTTGGTGTCGCATGAATTCCGTTGCACCAAGATACTACACATAATTCGATAAACACAGTTGAAACAAGCTTAACGACCGGAATTTCTTAAATGCCTTTCATGGAAAGTATGCTGTGTTGATTATTGGTTTGAGAAAGCCAGGACATGCATTGTTAAAAATGACGTTAAATCCTTATCAATCAATAAACCAATATGTCTTAAAAGTAAAATGTATCTACAATTAACCGGTACCCCTACCTATAGTTGTATATGAAGCCGCTGTGTAAAAATGGTCCACCATTCACCATTGTTATTTATTGATTTTAAGTAATGAGTTGAACACAATCGAACCCATCAATTCGTGATTCTATGTCAATTTAAGCGTCTCAAACAACATGTCTATATTTTTGTTGGGGGGGGGGGGGGAAGGGGGGTCCTTACATATCTTCCACTAATAAAACATAGGTAAGACCATCCGATTTTTTACTGACCATCTAAATTTAATGAAACGCAATTCGACGACCAGAAAAATCAGGGGAAGCTCGTGTGAATTTTTGATAATTTCATGTGTTAACACGGATATTTGAAATTATCACTTATCACCCCATATCAACAACTTTGAAGCAGACGACTTTCAAAGCATATGCAATACAAATACAATACAATACAACTATTTTATTGCGTTAAACAAACAATATGCTTATAGCATATATGTATACGATTGTATTGATATTTCTTGAATGCAAATGATTTTGTGAATGTATGAATGTTTGTATATAACATAACTATTGTGTATGCTAGCTGAGAGCAAGTGTAAATAAATGTGCACAGTCGGTTGTAAATTTGTATATAGAGTGACATGTAGGCCCAATGTGGCCGGGTGTTGTGGAAGTTTATTATTGTACAAATTTGTATTTGTAAATAACATATGTCACTATAATATAGTGTTCGTTCGTTCGTTCGTTATAGCAAAAAATACAAATGAAGACATTGATATTTTACAGAAGAACATATAAATATTCAACAACATATGGTCAAAATATGGTAAACCTCTATAACTATTTTGCTGCCAAAGGCAATTAAAGATGCAGATTCATGGCAGACAGCTGATAACGAAATGTACCTACTGACATCTGCATTGTTTGCCAATTAGACTTTAAACTTTACCAAATATTATATTGGACAAAAATGGGGTGGTCCAATATTCAGCAATGAAGAGTCAACTTTGTGAAATTCGGCAGTGAAAGAGATAAATGAAAGTTTAATATTTGAGTGGTATTAGAAACAAAAGTGGCAAACGGAGAACTTGCTCATTCTAAGAGCTCATACTTGTATATATCAGAAATCATTCAGACTTACCCGCGACATATTATAGATGTATCTGAGACCTTATAAGTTGTTTCCGACAACTTATACAGATGTATCTGAGAGCTCATACAGATGTAACTAAAACAGATGTATCATATACCTCATATAAATGTATCTGATATGCAGATATATCAGAGAGCTCATACAAATGTATCGAATAGCTCATACAGATGTATCTGAGAGCTCATACATATGCATCGGAGATCATACATATGTATGTCTGACATCATACAGATGCATCTGATACCGTATTAAGATGTATATAAAGCTAAGACAGATGTATCTTACCTGATAGCTTATACATATGTATCTGAATAAATTGACTTGACTATAATATTGATTGTGTACTATGAAGGAGAACCAGCCTGCTAATTAGAAGCATTGTATAAGCCCGGAATTTATATCGACATTTTTAACTTAAAACATTTTAACAAGACTGCTAGCTAAGCAATATTGTTAGTGTAAGCACAATGATAGTAATGTTTGTTTTACTAAATCGATAATGTATCTAATTGCGTATTGTATACAGCACCAACCCATATTGTTGTTTTTTCCTTATGCATAAAACAATATCGTTGTTCCTGAGACTCCATAATCCTATATCGCATATCGCTGTCTTTACACTGCATAGTCCAATATCGTTGTATTCTATTCTCCACGATCCCATTTCGTTGTTTTTACACTGCATACTCTCATATGTATACAGCATATTCCTGTATCGTTGTTTGTTCTTAAGCATACTCCAATATCGTTGTTTCTTTAAATGCATAATCCTATATCGCATATCGGTTTTTTTATACAGCACTATCCTATATCGTCGTCTTTCCTTATGCATTATGCTTTATCCAATATCGTTGTTTCTTAGACTGTATAATCCCATGTCGCATATCTTCGTTTTTACAATGCGTACTCCCATATAGTTATATTGTATACAGCACTATCACATATCGTCGTCTTTCCTTATGCATTATCCAATATCGTTATGTCTTAGATTGTACAAGAAAAAGTTGATGCAAGGCATCAATGTCGCCGGAAAAGACTGCATTACTTTATTTTTTAACACTCATGGATTTCCCCCTCCATGTCTGAAGCAACAAAGAAAACTTTAAAAGTTTAAAGCAATGAGAAAACGGTCAAATTGCTGAAGAAATGAATTTTCTCCTTTTCAATTATAATTATAATAAGCATTTCACTGATGTTTAAATTTATCCTCATATGTTTAAAAAATAGATCCCACTTGGAACACCATATCAGCTAAATTGTTTATTTAAATAATTGATGCATACAATATACGTATGGCGCATAAGATATGCCAGCT
>JAUELF010274821.1:0-10685 GCA_031471495.1 Clinocardium nuttallii | reverse complement strand
TTCTTTTGTCACTATGTTTTCAAAAAGCTGTCTGCTGCAGAGGCGTCAGAAAGCATCTATATGAGGGCAAGGGTTAACAAATCAATAAGGCTTGAACATTTAAAAGAGGGTCACCTAAGGTACATGTTTGCCTAATTGTCTTGAGAGCAAACAAGCAGAAGAATGTTATACTTTGTTAATTTTACTCCTTTCTTATGTCGCCTGTCTACAATAATTTTTTGAGCAATTTCTTCTTTTGTCATATTCATTTAAAAAAGTCGTCTGCTGCAGATGGAATGAAATGAATCTGCAAATGGAACAGGGTCCATTTTTAAATGGTATGTACATGTTTTGGGGAAAGGGCTTAATGAGAAAATGAATAATTTAGAGAGAACAGAAATAATGCTAGACTGGTAGAATGGTTTGTGTAGTTTTTGAAGCAGCTGCATAGAAAACGTTACTGAAAAATCTAAGACCAGTCTGTCCTCCAGGGATATAACTCACTATGTACCTGCAAAAGAAATAATGAGTCATTATACCAGATTTAGAAAACTGTTGATGCCTCAGCAGCACAAATATCAAAAAGGGATTGGTGGAACAGAATGATGCTCCCCATAAGGGCTTTGTCAAGTGATAATAGGCATTGTCTGATAGAACAACCTTTAACTAGTGATCATACCTGCAAATTAGTAGCATAAATTTGTACAGATATATTATTTGTTTTATTTTTGTACCTGTTACTGTGCTGTTGTGTCTAGAAGAGTTGTTGGACACATTAAGCGAAATAGAAAGTCTAACAAGGGAGATAATTATTCACTATAAAGTTATGGTTCTTGTATTATGCAGTATGTATATCAAGTTTCATTGAAATCTTTTTAGTACTTTTAAAATTATGCACAATGCAAATAAAGTGTGATGGACGGACGGACATGCCAAACGGACAAAGCGACAACTATATGCTCTGCCAAACTAGTTTGGGGAGCATAAAAATTATGACTTGGAATAAATGCCTAAAACAAGTAGTTTCCTTTTAACAATAATATATTTTAGTATGCAATGAGAGTTCATTCCAAATTTGTAGATAGAATTATTTTAGCTTTAGATATTCTCTAAGAAGCCTATTGCTTAATAAACTCAGTCGGTAGTGACGCGGGCTGTCAATCCAGGGGTGGTGAGTTTGAATCTCGGCTCGGCCAACTTTCTTTCCAACGTTTGACAAAAGTCAATGCGACATGCATCATTTGTCTTTCACCAATGGGCTAAGTCTATGTGGAAAAGCAGCCAGTTGCTTGGCAAGATGGTTGTGTGGAGTACTGGTGTGAGAAAACCAGGAAACACATGAGTAGATGAAGTGGCAGCCTTGATCAATTTAACCGAGAAATTGTTAAAAATGGCGTTAAACCCCAATCAATCATCAATCAATCCTTTTGCTACAATGCTTTCAACTGTACCAAATAATTATAGTTTCATTCATAGAGATTCTCTATATGTTTTCTAAATAGATTTTGTAGAAACTGTATACAGGCAACTTCTGACTCCTCTGCATCAGCTAACTGTTTAATGCATTGTGTAATTATTAGTCAAAGTTGTTTGCTGCAAATGTGTTGTATGTTGTTAACATGGAAAGGTTTTCAGAGTTATAAACTTTGCTGTTCTTTAAACACTTGTTCTCCAAACACTTGTTCTCCAAATGAGTGGATGTGTAGCAATGAAAAGTGAAATATCAAGCAAGATAATTACTATAGGGTTACCAGGGGTTTCATTTTGTTTTGGAGTAGCAGGATAATAATTGAAAGTAGGCTGGTGTCTTGGAATTCTTCCCCAATTAGAAGTAAAGGAAATTCTGTTAACCCTTTCCCTCATACAACAATTCTGAAGGAGACGACTTCAAACATATTTTGTCAAAAAATAGAATATCTCCATAATTGAATGGATAACCTATGACAAAAAGTGGAAACATGGTGGCAAAAGGTGAAATTGCTTGTTTTGAGAATTTTCTTCTTTTGTCACTATGTTTTCAAAAAGCCGTCTGCTGCAGAGGCATCAGAAAGCGTCTATATGAGGGAAAATCTTAATTGTTAGAGTTTTGCCCAGCTGATCCGATATTGTTAATATGAACGGACACACACACCACGATCCTTGCTTTCTTAACCCTTTCCCATATACAACACATCTGCAGCAGACGACTTTGAAAACATAGTGACAAACACCTGAATGAAACATCTCATTTAAAGATAGCTTAATTGTTAAATAAAGTTGAAAACTATTGCTCAAAATGCGTCTGCAGATCGGAAAGGATTAATACATCATCTGTTACACCATGTACATCTCAAGTATAAACTATTAATACACCCTTTCCTACATATAGACGCTTTCTGACGTCTCTGCAGCAGGACACTTTTGAACCTTTTTTTTAAAGTCGTCTGCTGCAGATTTAACCAACAATGTGGACCGGACACAGGCTAAACCGGACAGACACATTTCCCCTGTCGGGATTTTCTGTTTCAGGAATCATTACTCTATACCTCTACTTTTTCCCACCAAGTTCCATACGCATGCTGATCTGGTCGATACATTACGAAGAGTCCATAATGTTGGTTTTCTCGCGGGACGGTTCAATTATTTATGGGACGTATATACTATTCACACTACCTACCTTTTCATATTCATTTTGCTTGTTGGCCCAGTTGCTATAATATTCAGCCACTTCCTTCGATGTAATACCTTTATGCATCACTTCAGCGATGTTCTTGTATACCTTAGAATGCTCAGGTTCTTCGTACTTCTCCCATTCTTTCTTGGACAGGTCCGCCATAACTCTGCATGGTGAATAAAGGTAGACTTATGGATCGTTTGGGATCTTGTTACAGTAATGACTTTGCTGAACATGTACACCTATGTACAGTCCCTTCAGAGCCTTCACTATATTCGACTTTATGTAAAATAGACCTAAAGACATCGTCTGATAAAATATAATATAGAATTGTCTATTAGTAAGGCGTAATTAAGCAAATGTAAATGATGTAAAAACCAGAAAGGCATTAATACGACCAATAATTAGAACCCGCCGCTCCTATACATAACGTATCACCTACACATGGAATTTGATGGGACAAGGGAACTGTCGCCTGACAGATTACCAAGAAATTTGAACGGACGGGGGACGGAGATGTGATAATTAATACCCCCTTTACACAGAGGTGGTGTCCGTTGAGAGACCGTTGAACGTTGACAAAAAAAGGTCAGGTCTCTCAAGCGCCCAGTAATCGCCATGGTCTCTCAATAATCTTTCAGTGATCTCCAAAATCGCCACGGTTTCCTCAAAGTGTTGACTCAGTCCAAAACAATCACTCAACGGTTACAGAGGGAAGCCGATCAATACGCGCTTAACGACCTTATCGATCTTCCAATGATCTCTTAGAACTTTTTTAATGGAGAGCAAATTATTCGGTACCTGATCTCTCAGCAATCTTTAGATCTCACCGTGATCTCTCAATGGTCTCTCCAATATTTCTATAAATGTCCATGGAAGTTGGGGAAAATTTGTATTTACACAGAAACGACTTTTTCTGGGCTTTCAGAGATCGTCGAGAGATCGGGCCTACGTTGGCCAATATTGTGTATCGCTTAATGATCGCCCAACGATCTCCGTCTGTGTAAAGGGTCTTAAGTGCCATTTAACTAAAGCAAGTGATACAATTTAATGTGAAATACCGATGCATATATCTCCATTTCAGACAGTGTAACGCTCACCATGTACGGTAAGGTACTCGTTAACTTACTTAAATACGAGGTAACTCAATATGCACAAGGCGGTCGGGTTGTTTAATGTGCTCAGTGTATAACCCCGATACATGCTAGAACTTTTTTGTAGGAAAGAACCAGCACATTACACTTAAAAACACATCATAAATTTCGAGAATCCGGACCAGGAGGATTTGAACCCCGGACCTCTAGCTTGACAGTCCATCGTGTTAACCACTAAACAACCGGGGCCACTCTGAATGATTAAATCAAGTTTTCAACTTACCTGTTTTAAAATATCAAATATCACAGAATAAGTTATGACGTTGTCTCCTTCTGCACAGTGTAATTGTCTTCACGATGAACAGTCCTCAGAGGAAGTGTACCAGCATCAGTGTATAGTCACGAACAGAGTTATACAAAACTTTCATCTGTTTATAATAGGTTTCATATGCCAATACACGCTTAGCAGTTGACTCTACTTACATACATGTAGGCTAATTCAATACAGTAGTCATAAAATGTGTACGGTTACTGGAGCAGAACCAAGTTTCAAGGTTATAGCTATAATTTCTCTACCATGTTTATAGGACTAATTCATCTCTTTATAAATTAACTGAATTCCTTTGAGCTTTGATTTGATATTGCTCGAAAAAGGATAGATCCTTCCGTATCAATTAAATGTGCCCTACTTCTGAACGAAACGGATGAGTCCGGCTTAACCTAAATTCGGTCACGAAATTATAGAAGGGAAGTAATGAACGTCACAAGAATCATTAGTTTTGATTGAATTATTTCCCGTTTTAACTTTACAATGGACTTTTACAATCAATGATTGATTGGTTTTTAACGCAGTGTTCAATTTACATGTAATATCACGGCGGCCAGTTCACGTGTTTCCTGGCTGTTCTCGTACATGTCAATCACATAACATGACAACAGGTTACTTTTCCCACAAGATGGGTAAAGCGGAATCGTGAGAAAGGTGTAGTTCTCTAATATCACTACTATGTATTTCAACGTTTTTAAGTCCAAGTAGATCTTTATATATTGAAACTAGAAGGCAATAGAGGCCCTGTATCGATAATGATAGAGTAGATCTAATTGTATACAAGAAGATTTTTTTAAGTTTTTAAAATATACATTATGAAAAGCACGCCCAATACAAGCCCTGTCCCTAGCAGCCGTGTTTAAATGGATTAGGGGAAATTTGAACATTCTTGGTAAAGCGTCACCCAAGGAATTTAGGCCAAATTATATATATGGAGGGAGGGAGGGGGCGACGACAGCGACCGACGTTCTTCATACAATTAAATTATTTGAACACATTTGAACGAGGACCAGCCAAGGAACATTCCTGTAAAGGTTGGCTGAAATGGTCGACGAACGATCCCAATAGCTCCTGGCACATACAACAAATATGCAGCAGACGACTTTGAAAGCATTTCGTAAAACGTATGGAAACTCTTTAAAGGACAATTATTGAATAAAGCTGAAAACATTGTAGCAAAAGGAGAAATTGCTCCTTTAGCCACATTGTTTTCAAAAGTCGTCTGCTGAGGAGTTAGAAAGCATATATGTACATCTTCGCTAGCCAAGGCTACTTCGTACATCAGCATTCCCATCAGTAATTATGGTAATGTAATGAAAATATTACCCTTGGCTTGCGAAGAATGTTGTATATAGGATAGGGTTAAGATTTATCGCTGTAAAAAGACGAGACTGTGGTAGGTACATATTTATTTTCATTTTACGACATTGTTAAAATCAATTCAGCAACATATAGTATAATCACATCATAGTGCAAATCTTATACGTGTACATGTATATGGCATAACACATTTTTAACATAAATACATGAAAAGCACAATCGAATTGAAAAACGAGAGGGCTATGATGGCCCTGGATCGCTCATCTGATTAATGCCAACCTCATATCCAATCCCAATTACTCATTTTGTGGTCAGGTAAGCATTTACTAGCGATATCAAGTTTTTCCTTCAATTTGGCCGAGTGACCTAGTTTGTGAAGGGACGGACTAGAGCCATGTCCAAATTTATAACCTAGATATCATCAAAACACACATTCTGACAAATTTCCAACATGCTAAAATTAGAAATAAAGCTTCCGGAGTGTTTAACCATATTTTCCTTCAGTTTGGCCTGGCGACCTAGTTTTTGACCACACGTGAACCACATTCACACTTAACCTAAATATCATCAATACAAACAATCTGGCAAAGTTTTAAGCTGCTCAAAATTATCCAGAATGTAACCATGCTTTTCCTTCAATTTCACCTTTTTACCTAGTTTTTGACCTCACATGACCCAAACATTCATTTTGACAAAGTTTCAACATGCTTAAACTAAATATACGGCTTCTAGGGTTTAAACAAGATTTTCCTCCAATTTGACATTGTGACCTAGTTTTTGACCTCACATGACCCAGTTTCGAACTTGGCCAAGATTTTGATAGACTTTTATGAAGATTGGATGTAAATGTAGCCAGCCGATTGTTTAGAAGACAATTGTTGACGGCGCACAACAGACAAAATGTAATCACAATAGCTCACCTTGAGCACTTCGTGCACAGGTGAACTAATAACAAGACATGATGGAATAAAGGGTCTACCTATATTTCAAAAGATTTCTAGTGGAATCTCTCTATATACATATATAACAAGAAGACAATTTCAAACAAAGACAATACATGCAAGTAATCTCATAAAAATAACAAGAACGCCAAGAAGCGAACGTCAACGCCAACGCTCGTTTGTTTTTGCCCAAGTCAAAAAAGGAGCAAACAAAATAATTATTAAAACCAGAGTTATGTGACTTGGTGTACAGATGCATATTGTTCCTATTGAGTCCTATGTGTAAAAGATCCCAATGATCTTAAATGACCTATAGGCTCAACATTCATACAGCTTTTGGTTGCAGACTGTGGCAAAGAGAAAAACTGTACAAGTATAGATTGTGATCGAAAACATTAATAACTGTTCAATCGAGGTGAGGTTATTTTTCAAAAAAATTGAAGAAGTAATATAACATCTTAATCCATTCCCACAATATATGCCGAGGCATTTAGAGGCATCTGCAGCAGACAACTTTTGCTTCAATGTTTTGGGCTATATTCAATAATCATACATTTACTTAACCCTTTCCCTCATATGACAATTCTGCAGAGGACTTTGCACATATTTTGTCAAAACATGGAAAATCTCTATAATTGAAAGGATAACCTATGACTTAAAGTTGAAAACATTGTGCAATTTCTTCTTTTGTCACTATGTTTTCAAAAGGCCGTCTGCTGCAGAGGCATATGAGGGAAAGGATTAGAGAAAGTCGTCACCTGCAGCTTTGTTGCATGTGAAAAAGTGTCAACTAGAGAGTCCCAACAACACAATTGTTAAGGCTTAATCAAAAACGCAATGGACAGACAGTCAGATGCTAGAGAGGTGCTTTCTGTGTTGCAAGCAGTCAAAATAAGCAGAATAAGTTTGATATAGAAATGAAAATTTGATTGACCTTAAGAACTTGACTTTTTTGCACATTTTATTTTTTAAAGTTACCTGCTGCAGAAGCATCAAAATCATCCAAGAGACAATGGTAAATTTCCATCTGTAAATGTTATTTTTCTTGTGGTATGGCTCATACATTGATCATAAAAATGATGTACTACATTATAAAACACAGCAACAAAAGTTTTTGTAAATCATATACCTCAGTTTTTCAACGGATCAAAATAATTCGAACAATCTTAGTCAACCAAGCAATATTTGTGCACAATCATTTTCAAATTGGGCCAGTTCTTTTGGACAGAAAGTTTTGGCATTTTTCCCTCTTTCGGATTCTACAGCAACCAACATTCCATATCAAACTAAATTCTTTGAACAGCTTAAAAAAACCCAACATATGTCACCTTCCTGTGAAATGATTTTGGTTTATTAGTTTAGGAGGAAACAATAGTTTTATGCAATTGTGAACAGACGGACAGACCACAGACAGTGAGTGGTCACAAAAGGTCAACCTGCACTTCAGGCTCAGGTAAGCTAAAGAGATAAAGTATTGACTAGAGTTTTGCATGCCTTTTTTTTCTTTCTTGATTGGGATCATACAGGAATAATGTCTAGAAAGGTGAAGTTAATCATAATCATAAGTACAAATGACAATGAATAATGAGGTATAAGAAAATGTTATCTCGGATAAAACTGGCTTTTACCAACCTTACTAAGGAGGGGAGGACTTATGGGAACATTCTTAGAAAAGAGTACCGGTAATTGAGTGGTGCTCCAGGAAAACAGACCTTAACATGAGCCGAATTATGAGAAAACCAACATTGTGGACTCCGAGTTAAGTATTGACCCAGATCAGCCTAAGCATGCCACGCAAGCTAACACGGACAGACATTTTTTTCCTCTTGTTGATTTTCTATTTCATGAATCATTACTATATACCTATATCCCCCTGAGTGGGAATGTGTTGGCCCTGATTAGACTTCATGGATAGTGCAGGCTGATCTGGGTTAATACATTATGCAGAATTACAGTCATAATCATTGATTAAGATTTGTTCTGTACACTTATCATCTATCTGACAATGGAATGTGTGTTTGTGGTTATTGAGTAGAAGATTGTAAAAATTTATTATAAATACGTTATAGATTTTACAAGCAAAGAATTCTGCTATTTCAAAATCTTACGATATACCATCCATTAAACTTGATTATTTTACTTTATGGTTCAAATAATCATGAGAACTCGAATATCTTCCAATCAGTGCAGACTTACATGGGTGATTCTCGAAGATTTAAGGATCCAAATGGATACTGACCTACAGCTGTTTCTTAAACCCTTCTATGACTTACTGGCAAAAAATGCAAAATGAACAAATTCAAACTGCAAGGCTGTGCTGGTTGATCTGTTTCTACAATGGTTGCAAATGTTTAACTGTTGGACAGAACTCTAGATAAGGGGCATTTTTCATGTTCTAAAATCTTTATTTATATTCAAACCCTATGCTGTGGGTACTCAAAAGAATCAAAATTGTATTGAGTACCCACAACATCGGCTTTAATTGAATAATAAGAGAAATATTGTGGGGAAAAGACCCTTTCACTCCCTCTTATCTAGTCTTCTGGTTCGATGTTTGTTTTTTTTGCACAGCGCCTCTTGAAATTTGATTCTGTTATGGAACAGTCAGTCACAGTATTCAATACAATTAAAAACCTGATATCTTGGTGTATATCCCAGTTATAAAGGAATTATATCACAATATTACAATGACAAAAGCTGAAGCCTCACTTGTCTCAACACCACAACACCAATTAATCAGCAAAAAGGAGCCCATAGGTAAAAGGTTACAATGTCAAAAGGTCACCAAGGGGGAAGTGACTTTCTTGAAGCTCAGGGCACCTTTGTTGCTAGATCTCCTGCAAGTGAATCTGAATCCTGGGATGTGTTTTCCACTTTGACGAAATCCTGTAACAAGGATTGAACACAGTCTAGTAATGGCTCACAGAGTTTTTGATAACCACACTCTGTAAAATGGAGGTAATCGTACATGTCCACATGGCTAATCACGTCTTTAGTGACAAACAGCGATGGATCCGTTGGCAGGAATGTACAATTTGGAACGTTTGCTTCATGTAATTGATCTGAAAGACTCATGTTAATTTTTTCTATTTTCTCCCGAAGTGGGTTGGGCTTTTCCCCTCTGGGTGGTATACCCTGAAAGTATAATAGCTTTGATGATAATAGAACCAACAGATCGTCTTAACCCTTTCCCAGAGGCTTTCTGACGCCTTTGCAGCAGACGACTTTTGAAAACATTATGACAAACCTGCAATTTCTCCTTTTGACACAATGTTTTCCACTTTTTGTCATAGGTTATCCATTGAATTATAGAGATTTTCCACTTTTTGACAAAATAAGTTCAAAGTCGTCTGCTGCAGAACTGTCGTATGAGGGAAAGGGTTATACCTACAATTATAGAGATTTTCATAATTTTGAGTAGACACTTGCAAAGTTGTCTGCTGCAGATTTGCTGAATGTGGGAAAGTGTTAATCTATTATTTAAAATTAGGGTTTTCTGCAGTGTTCAACAATTTTTCAATCATATCAAGGCGGCCAGTTCACCTACTGGTGCATATCCCGGCTTTCTCACACAGCATACTAACCAAGCAACTAACTGCTTTTCCATAAAGATTGTAAGCCCATTGGTGAAAGACGCATGACACTTGTCACAGTGACTTTTGTCAAACTGTCAGAAAAAATGTTTGGCAAGCTAGGGTTTGACAGCCCACGTCACTACCAACTGAGCTGTTGGGTTTGGCTAACCTTTTATGATGTACATCTAATAAAAGGATGAATATGAAAAATATGAACAAACACCTGACTGTTTTGATTTCCAAAAGTGCTTCACATCAATGAAAAAATTGTTGCAAAAATTGGAAGTAATTTGGTCTGTAGTGACATAGGCTGTCAATCCAGTGTTTGTGAGTTTAAACCCCAACTCAGCCAACCTCTTTTTCGACATTTGTCAAAAGCCAATGCGACAAAATTGGAAAGACAGATAAGACAATAAGGTGTGAAAAAAACAGGAAACATATGGGTAGGTGAGGCTTTAAAACCTGATCAATCAATAAATGTCTGTAGATGTTAAACTCAAATATATTATTTCATTACCTCTTAACCCTTTCCCACATCAAGATGCTTTCCGACGCCTCTGCAGCAGACAGCTTTTGATTATAAATCTGTCATTTTTAGAGATTTTTTCATATTTTTATCTGGATGTTTTCAAAGTAGTCTGCTTCAGATTTTTAGTATGTGGGAAGGGGTTAAATCATAGACAAGAGGGCCATGATGGCCCTGGATCGCTCACCTGATTTTTCTTTCTTCATTTTAGCCATGTAAGCCCCGCCCTCTGGCGGCCATGTTTTTCGACCAATCAACATGGCTTGAAG
>JAUELF010274811.1:0-10686 GCA_031471495.1 Clinocardium nuttallii | reverse complement strand
ATGCAATTTCTCCTTTTGACACAATGTTTTCCACTTTTAGTCATAGGTTATCCATTCAATTATAGAGATTTTCTATGCCAAAATATGTTTAAAGTCGTCTGCTGCAGAATTGTTGTATGAAAGAAAGGGTTAAATTAGGAAAGGGATGAGTAAAATGTTAGGTAAACTCCTAATAGTCCTCCATATGAGGAAATTGTTTACTTTCTTTTGTCACAATGTTTTCAAAATCCTTTTATTTCAGGATCATCAACAGTTGGTAATGTAAGTATCAAATTACCATTAGTTGTCCCAATACTGCTATAAGAACCATTTCTTCAGATATCTTTTGACATTCAGTAGTTGTTATAGAAAACCTTGTACCTGAGAACATCGTCTGCAAAAGATAATCAATGAATTAATATCAAGACATGTAATAAAAGTTTACAATGTGACAATGTCATAAATATACCTGCATTTATTATCATTACAATTTAATGCTAGTTCTTTTACACAATTCATGGTGGTCCGATATACCTGGTTCTTTTACACCATTAATGATGGTCCAATAAACCTGGTTCTTTTACACCATTAATGATAGTCCAATAAACCTGGTTCTTTTACACCATTAATGATGGTCCAATAAACCTGGTTCTTTTACACCATTAATGATGGTTCAATAAACCTGGTTCTTTTACACAATTAATGATGGTACAATAAACCTGGTTCTTTTACACCATTAATGATGGTTCAATAAACCTGGTTCTTTTACACCATTAGTGATGGTCCAATAAACCTGGTTCTTTTACACCATTAATGGTGGTCCGATATACCTGGTTCTTTAACACAATTAATGATGGTCCAATAAACCTAGTTCTTTAACACAATTAATGATGGTCCAATAAACCTAGTTCTTTTAAACAATTGTTGATGGTCCAATAAACCTGGTTCTTTTACACAATTAATGATGGTCCGATAAACTTACTTCATTTACACAATTAATGATGGTCCAATAAACCTGGTTCTTTTACACAATTAATGATGGTTCAATAAACCTGGTTCTTTTACACAATTAATGATGGTCCAATAACCCTGGTTCTTTTACACAAATAATGATGGTCCAATAAACCTGGTTCTTTTACACAATTAATGATGGTCGAACATACCTGGTTCTTTTACACAATTAATGATGGTCCAATAAACCTAGTTCTTTTAAACAATTAATGATGGTCAAATAACCCTGGTTCTTTTGCACAATTAATGATGGTTCAATAAACCTGGTTATTTTACACAATTAATGATGGGTTGAACATTTTTCTACAGGACTAGTGCTGTGAAATTCTTACTCGCCCTGAACTGAAAACCACTTGCCCATATAATATTTACTTTGCCATATTAATTAATGCTGAAAAAGTATGTTTGCTTATGTAATTAATAGTTTTTGTTAAATAAACTTGATTGGAACAAATATTGAGATTGTTTTCTTCATTTATTAACCATTCATAACTGATTGTGGTAAATCATGAACTTTTCTGATACACTTTGACATGGCAGATTGGCCGGGTTTGATATCGGCATTATGTTTTTCCACACAACGTGTATGTTTGATACTTGTGTTATGAACACGTAAACTTTCTTTTTTAAAATTAGAGGAAATACCTTGAAATAGGTTTGACTTAGTGTCGGCAATAGTTGGGTATGTAGTACATATCGCGCAAAACAGATTTGCGTCCCGAACCTTCGCCCACGGGATCTCTTCTAACCACGTTTCTTGAATAACACGTTGTCTCTTTGCTTTGTCATAGCTCTTTTGATCTGATTTCCGTGTTTCAATCTGTCTTTTAGAACGTTCTGACTCTTTCTTTTCATCATCGCCTCCCCCGGTTTTACCAAAGAAAGTTCGTATGTCTCTACTAGCCATCTTTGAGTTTGACATATAGCGGGAGAATTGATTGGGTGATAGGCGAGTATAAAACACGAAACCGGCCGGATAACACGTGTTTTTATTTCGGTGTATTTTAACAACTTAATTTCTGAGAATTGTTATCATAACATTAACTATATATCTGTACATGATCTAGAAAGATATTCTTTAAAAAGCAAAAAAGAAAACGTATTAGAGCGGTGATCGCTTACATGTGTATGTGGTCCGCGCTTTATTCCATACCCTCAGCCATGATGACGTCACAGTATATATAAGTATACATTGTTTTGTTTTACCGACGATGATCCTTTGAGTTTTTAAACATATTTAATCGCAAATACACTACTTCAAATATATACAGTACTATTTTGACTTTTCTTTTACAATTTTATGAAACCCAATATTATTTTGCAACTTACTATATATCAACATGATCTGTGGAGTTTTACTCGCCATGTCGGACTAGTGTTTTGTGAAACCTTCTCGCCAAACAATAAAACATTCTCGCCATTGCGAGTGGGCTAGTGTAATTTTCAACCCCTGTCAGAAGTGCTCATTTCAACAGTTTACAGAACCACAATTGCAAGTTCACAGTCAAATAGGTTTGTCAAAGTTCCACAGTTTAAACTAATTCCACAGGTTTAGAGATTTAAGCTCAATATTCAGAAGTTTCAACAAAGTTACTATGCAATTTGGTAATCCAAAATTAAATAATTTTAACTTGTGTCATTTATCTGAAAATAGAAAATAGCATGCAGTTGTAAGACCTTTAGGGTATGCACATCGCCTCTTGGTATAGAAGCTTAATTAAAATTGTATTGAAATCTACCCAGTGGTTTGTAAGAAATAGGCCGGACAAAATATGGCTTCATACCAACCGGAAGCCCGACCGACCGGCACAGTGACTCCTATATACCCACCCCTCCCCCAACTTTGTTTTTTGGGGGGTATAATGAACAAACCTTTATCCGCCAATTTATAAAAGCAATTTACGAATCTTCTCTGTTTCCCTATCAAAACGCATGTGAAATAGACAATTAAGACCATTCGACGGTTAACCTAGATTTGACGTTTGAGTACTTAAAGTCACAAACAAGGTCAAAGTTGATTGGAAAAAACCCACATGCGAAATAGTTTCAGTTCATTTCGGTGTTCTTACAATGTCCTTGACATTGAAAAAAAGAAAAAGATGTAAATTTACCAATAATGATGGCTACATCAATTCGACTGTAAAACAATGTTGTGACTGCTTTTAATCTGTTAACCAGACGCAATTTGACAATTCTGCAGCATAGAAGCTTTGAAAATATTATGACAAAAGCTCAAAATTAGCAATTTCTACTTTTTATTGTGTTTACTTCCTTCGAATCCAAACTCTATCACACATTGTTGCAAAAATTGCCTTAAGACATTGTGTTCCCGGTCTTTCATCTCCCATCTGAAACATGTGGGAAACAGTTCTATTATTTTTATCTTTTCCGAATGTTTGAGGGCAACACGTTTAGCTTTAATCCAAGTCTTTTGGGAAAAACAACGTTATTGTATTGTTTTGAAGGCTGTTGCTAATGACCTGATATAACTGAATAATTGTTAAAAGCGACATATAAAATCATACAAAAACACTAAACATTTATCAATAAGGTTTCAAAAGGCATTGGTAAAATATTATATTCAATGATGTTGACTTTATTTTAAATCCTAACATTTTGAGGGAGTTGAGTTGATTGCAGAGGTGTCACAGGGCGTTTGCAACACTGACATGAGGAATCTAAGATTGATATGATTAAATATCTATATATATGATTTGTTAGTAATATCATCACTCTTTTGAAAATTAGTGTTAGGATCGACACATCAGCGAAGGAGAATGCTTTTTCATCGAGAATTTGGAAACATATGTTGATGAATTATGTTATAATAGAAATTGCTGACCGATAGGTGACTATTGTCTTCAGTCCTTCTCTACCCATGTCGTCAGCAGTTTTACCGTTGTTGTCAACAATGTTCAACACCTTCTAATACGGAATACACTTCAGAACCGAAATGAAACGTAATTTACTTATTTATTTGACTCATAACCTACATTTGACAATACAAACAACATATATTCCATATATTGAAAACATAAATGTATTAAAGTGTAATTATTCTGCCTTTTGTATGTGTTTTTTTGTATACTTCGGTTTTGTTTTCAGTTGTGAAGCTGTACTGTTAACGTTACCGATAAAAAGCGTCTTGTACATCTTATTCGAAAGATTATTTTTTAAATTCCGACGCCTAGGCTGACTATCACATGCACCTATTTATTTTATTATCATTTCAATAATTTGATTCTCTTTAAGTATATATTTCATATTAATCCCTCGTTTATCTGAATTAATTTTTGAGCCGGAATCGAGAAGCTGCTTTAAGTCCACCCTGATTTACAATATTTTGGAAACATCCATGCACTTTACGCGTTGACAAAACATGTTGAAAGCGTAGAAATAAATTTAAATTTTCAATTTTGTAATTCATATCTTTTATGGTTGATATCCCCAAAAGTTACCAGTAAATTCATTTTTACTTTTAGTAAATATTCCATAGATGCATGCCTTTCATTTACTCTATATACAATCTAGGCATATAACGACATCTATCATTCTAAACCCGAAATTGTCTTAAGTCATAGAGCTTCTGTAAAAAGATATTTGAAGTTATTCATTGCGGATATTGTAATAAAAAAGTGCAATAGGGAGTGATTATAGTCTAGATTTTGATGAGTGTCTTTAAAATCGCCTACTTTAGCAATAGGCTCTGATGTTTGAAAGGTACTACAATATCAAATGTATAAGTTGTAAAAGTTTTACTGACTTATCCATATTCTTTTATTGTGGTTATGAATTGTATTCCCATTTGGTTCTACCGAGAAGGTAAATCTGCCTGTACCACCTTCAACTTAAATAATGGCATTGGCCTGCTCATGCGCTTGGTCAATGGCCAAAAGACGAGAACGGGCGATTTGATTTGAAATTCTTGAGATAGATGCGGATGCTCTAAGGACATCATATCTCTGGAAGCCAACGTGCATAGTTTATGTTGTTGTTGGTAAAAAGAAAAGTATCAGTGCAGACAGTGCTTGACGAGACAATATAACATTTGCCTATCGGAATGCTCGGACAAACGATAACAGTTTCAGTTCAAATGACAAAACTGGATGCCAGTAATTAAACTGAGGAATTTCACCTATTCGCTTCTCACACAATTCCTCACATGTCAGGGCAACTTCCGTATGTTCATCAGCTTCCGTACAGTAATAATTAAATGCTTCTTTCATTAGTTTATATAGACTGCTTGCTGTGATCTGATCCATTTGTCGTGTTTAAGTAACACTAGAGGCAGAGAGAAATGACTGCAGTTCCCGGGGAAGCTATTTTTGCCTCTATGAGGGTTCCCGTCCAACGACGTGACTGAAGGAGATTTTCAATAGACTTCAATGCAGCCATTTCAATATGCAGACCTCCAAACATAATGATGAATTTGTTTTCACCATACTGCTCAGGCGATAACAGGAATTTGATCTGGGTTAAGGTCCTTGTCCAGCACATGTCATATTATGGCCACTGAATGGGCGGATTCACGAATAAGGGGTTAAAGAGATGCTTACTTCAAATGATAAACCTCTCTTCTTTGATGCACGGTGTGCAGACCAAGATATATTGATATTTGCTACATCAAGGGTTGAGTAAGACAAACCTCCTCTAGCCACTCAAACAAACTCAAGAAGAGCTGGAGGAATTGCCTGCAATACAACCTTCATGAATTCTACCAGCAAATGTGATTTCATGGTCAACCATATTCCTTCGCAATATCAAGGCCAACAGAAGATCTCTTCCACTTTCTTGAGCTTCCAGCTCAGGAATTTCTGCAAACAACTTTTCTTTTATTTTTGTCGAGTGAGCACCCGACTCAAATATACGGATTTCGAATTGTTCAAGCCGTTGCTTATACAGTATAACAAGATCTGCAAGCCGAAATATGACAGGGGCAGTGCTTGGTTTTGTTTCTACTACATAGAAAAGAATCTCTGAAAACACGAGTGGGTATATTTCACTTCCTCATGAATGGTATATTTCACTTCTTCATGAATAACCTTTCTCTAGTGTTTCAATTGTTGAACGATGCGCTATCTTCCTACTATACAGGTATGTCAAACAAGATATATGATAGTTCAGCTCTTGTACCACAACATCCCCACCACTGAGTCTACCAAGGAGCTTTCGATCAGATATATTTCGGGCGCATTCATCCAACCTTTTGTCAAGCTCCATTGTCATAGCTTGTCTAAGTTTGGATTTTGGAGCTTCTATGCTTGCACGTCTTATCTTGGAGCGACTTCCATCCGAAGCGCCCTGAATGCAAGCTGTCCTTTTTCTTGCTCGCTCAAGTTTGGTTTTGTTAACATTGACAAATTCACCGTTCACGCTCCGCTCCGTTCCGCTCGCTCACGTTCCATTCCGCTCGCTCACGTTCCATTCCGCTCATAAAGCGTTCACTCATTCATTCATACATTGTGATTGCTTTTTTACGTTCCGCTCAGATTGAGCGAAACATTCATGTGATTGGATCATTTCGTTCAGAGCGCAAAATTCCATTCCATATTCGTTCCAAACGCGCTCATGATCCAATCACTTTCCGCTCAGATTGTAAATTTCATGATGGTCTTAACTGTAAGAATTGTAATCCAGGTTTCTGTACTAGGAATGCGATTTTATATGTTGACTGTTCAAAGTATAATTGTTACAATGCAATATGTAACGGCGATATATTGAGACTAGTAAAATTTAGTTTTTAAAAAGAATGCTGTAGTTGTTGTTTTTCTTTCATAGGCTTGCTTTAGGTTTACTTCTTTCTGTTTGCAAGGTGAATGATCGGATGTCTTTCATATACATTTTACAGATTTTGAGTGTTTTATCTCACCTGTGCACAGCTTTTCCACAGCTTGCGTCCGTCAATCCGTATGTCAACATTTTACATCAAACAAAATATCTTCCTCAACCTCCTAACCAGTTGCGATGAAACTTCTCACGAATGCTTCATCGGTGGTGCTCTTTCAACTGTGTTTAAAGAAATGAATTCAATGCAGAACCCTGCCAGGGGAACCAAGAAGAAAAATCTTTAAAAATATTCTTGTCTGAAACCAAAGGTTTAGAGCCTAGAGCGCAGATATTTAATGTGTAGTGGTCCTATACCAAGAATGTTCAAATTATACCCTATTTGGTCGAAATTGACCCCGCCCCGGAGGTCCCTTGTTTTACTTAGTGAAAACATAAAAAAACATCTTGTCAGAAAGCTTGGATTTGTGTGACACCTTATCTTGTGGTTTTTATTACCAAGATTTATAAAAATAAATCCCTGGGGTTCTAATTGACCCCACTCTAGGGGTCACTTGTTTTACATAGACTTATAATAGTAAAAACAATAAAAAATCTTCTTGTCAGAAACAATTAGGCATACAGCTTAGATATATATATATGTGTGTAGTATTTAGTAGACCTCTATCAAGCTTAAAGTATGCCACTTGTTTCACATTGACATTTATAGTGAAAACTTAAAAAATCGTCTTGTCTGAAACCGGAAGGCCGGGAGCTAAGATAAAGTGTATATCATCGTGTAGTAGTCTTCTTCCAATAATTATAACTATGGGGTCAACACTGGCCCTCTGCCCTTCATAATTTGATGACACTTTGATGCTATAGCAAGGTCCTCACTACCATTGGTATACACGTTTATGAGCCGGCAAACCTTGTGGACTTTCTGTTTCAGAACGTATAACGCTATACCTCTATCACCTGAGGCGGAATGTGTCGGCCCAGATCAGTCTGGACGGACTGCGCACTCGAGCTGGGTCGATACATTACGCAAAGGCCACACTGTTGGTTTTCTCGAGGGAAAGCTAGTGTGTGTAGGAAGGGGTTGTTAGCCGTAATTACTGGTGAGGACTCGTATAGTAAAAGCATAGGATAATGGACTGAACATTTTGTAATTATTAAATAATAACAACGAAGTCCAAACAAACCATCAATGTTTGGTAATTATCTCGCTTTCCTTCGTGGGTAGGAGACGCCCAACGTTCCATCGTTTCAGGAAGTATTACTCTATCTCCCCTGAGATGTGTCGGCCCGGATCAGTCTTCGCGGACTGTGCAGGCTAATATGGGTCGATACATTACGCAGAGGCTATAATGTTGGTTTTCTCGCGGGACGGTTCATATTATTTAACCTAGTACCGGTTTATCACCCAAGGATCGTGTATTCTGTCGGCGTGATATAGCTAAAGTTATGTTGAACACATCACAACACCACAGTCTTCGTGGGAGAGTTCATTATTGGGAAATGGATATTGATTAAATTGGTATCTGGTGGAGCGTATTGAACTAACGTGTAAAATCGATCAAAATATCAACTGTAACTACCATGTTAAATGATCAAATACAAACCAATATCCAAGCGTAGCCAGCGGTTTGTCTTGTTATCTTTTCTCCTTGTTCCGTATTTAGACGCGTTGGAATCGAAAGCATATTCAGATTACTTGGAAAATCTATTCAAAGCATTTACGCTTATTGTTTATTAAGTAGAGAAACACACAGGAAAAGGCAAAATTAACTTGTTCTCTCTTTTATTGCAATGCGATAAAAATCGACTTTTCAGACACGTCAAATGGACTTGGAATGTCCTTAAAATCTCAGAATATCGAATATTTTTTTATAGTTCACTGCTTTAATAACCCTCACAACAAAAAGAGGTGAAGAACAACAAAACAATTACATCACTTTATCTTATATAGATCGATTTGATTTTACTTATATAAATACAAGTATCTCATCACTTACATACATTATCCGATCGCAGATCGTAGCTTAACCAAAACATGTAATTGGTTGATCTGGGTAGATCGTAGCTAAACCACTTACACAAACATTGCGAATTGGTTGATCTGGGTCGTAGATCGTAGCTCAACCAATAACAAAAACATTGCGAATTGTTTGAGCCGGGTTCGATCACCAGTCGCGGCACTACGGTCATGGTGGAGTGCTATTGTGCAAGGCACATTGTCTAGCCTAGTACTGGTGTGTTTATCCAGGGATCATGAATAAGTGAACTGTCGCCGTGATGTAACTGAAATAATGTTGAAAGCGGCATTATACCCTAATAAATAAATTGACTTTACTCGAATTCGACTAGTTCGCTTATAACGTAGAAGTATACCCCTCTGATATGAGCGTGTTAGAGGTAAATCCTTCACCATGCCATTGTTATAGGTGTCTTGCAGCATGTGTTGTTGGTGATTAAACTGGTTTAATTTGCTTTGTCGAATTATATATGAGCCGTTCCATAAGAAAACCAACATTTAGGACTTTGCGTAAAGTATCGACCCGGATCAGCCTAAGCTTGCCGCGCAGGCTAACACGGATAGACACGTTTCGCCTCCTGTGGATTTTCTGTTTCAGGAATCATTACTTTATACCTCTTTCCCCCTGATAATGAATGTTTCGGCCCAGATAAGCATGCGCAGGCTGATCTGGATCAATACATTACGCAGAGACCATAATGTTTGTTTTCTCGTGAAAAGGCTCATATGTTAACCAGACTTTAATTATGACCAGACAGATAGAGATCTATACTGCTCTTGAAAACTATAATAATATAATGAACAATACTGGTCTTCTGAACTTTACAGAAACGGAATCCGTTGTGAAACCTGCTATAGAATAAAATTAATAACAAAACGAAAAGGGTTCCAATGCTACATTTTAATTGTCTGTAAATCACAGAGAGATACAATACTACTACAGGCACGATACGCATGATTGGGGACAATTTGAAACCCAGCATTATCAGTTTTCAGTTTCATGGCTAGGATGCCAGCCGCATATAAATGTACTCGGATGTTTACTTCACAAGGACACTATGTTTTATAGTTGGGCGTAGAAATGAGCCCCGTCCGTTCGATAATGTACAAGTCGTCATTCATGCACGGTGAAGGTTCAGATCACCAATTGGTCCAATTGTCCAAGTCTTATCAGAATCTACACAAGTTGACAGACACTTGTAACAAGCTTAACCCTTTCCCAGATGTAGACGCATTTTGACGCAATAGCAGCAAGCGATATTTGAAAACATTGTGGCACAAGGTGAAATTGCTCATGATTTCAATGTTTCCAACTCTATTTAACAATTAAGCTGGTTTTTTTTATGGAGATTAATCAGGTCTGTGTCTCTATGTTTTCGAAGTCGTCTGCTGTAGATTTGTTGTATGTGGGAAAGGGTTAAATTAGATAATAAATAAACAAATGCTAGTCAGATAGCGTTCAAAAGCAAACTTGTTTATTTTCCATGAATAGGGGTTCAATATATCTTTGAGTATACTGTTATGTGTTTTTGGTCCCGTGACTAACGCTCCATACAAGTATATATCAACCAAAGAAAACGTTTTATAGTTTTAAATGTTTTTCGTCGTGATTAGTGCAGATGTTGATCAGAATATAAGTATGACCAGACTGATTGAAGTCCACACTGGGCCAAGGTTATATAAAATCTGCTCGTTGCATCAAAGCGCATATCAGAGTGGAAGCTACCATTAAAGCTTGATTGATTGATTGGGGTTTAATGCCGTTTTTAACAATTTCTCGGTCATATCACGGCGGCCAGTTCACCTTCTCATGTATTTCCTGGTTTTCTCATACCAGTACTCCACACAACAATCTTCCCAAGCAACTGGCTGCTTTAACACATAGACTTAGCCCA